>CM057171.1:599720-631513 GCA_029962745.1 Echinometra lucunter
TTATTTCTCATCGAAGCCGCCCCTCTTTATCTATCTCTATCTCTCTTTTATCTACCTCTATCCTCTCTCTCTTTCTCTCTCTCTAAAATCCAGCTATCTCTACCTATCTATCTATCTATCTATTTTTTCTCTATCTCTATCCCTGTCTATCTATCTCCCCCTTCTCTCTCTCTCTCTCTCTCCCTTTCTCTCTCTCTCCCTCTCTATCTCTCTCTCTCCCTCCCTTCCTCTCTCTTCCTCCCTTCCTCTCTCTCCTTCTCTCTCTCTCTCTCTTTCTCTTTCTCTTTCTCTCGTTCATGGAATTTCTCGTGGAATAAATCATTTATATTGTTCCCTGGATCGACTCCACTCTTTGCCTCGGGTATGCAGAAAGTACCCCCTCTACGGGAATGACAAGCAGAAGAAACAAACAAAAAAATGTCACTCGCATCCGTTCGTGGTGCTCGGTAGGCAGACTGCCGTTACTGAGAGTAAAATGACGCAATTTTGGTAGCTGGTCAAAAGTATTTATATGAAATTTAGCGATTGTCGACTGAAATCTTTTACAAGAGAAATGACTTTTGGAAGTCACATTCTTTTGTATTTACCATTATGCTGAATCTTGGACGCTTCGGCGTATTTTCTTTTGTTATTATTTTTTTATTTTTTTTATTTTTATTTTTTTTTAGGAATACGATGTATCATATAGCTTAAGAGTTAGAAGTCGAGTATCAGCCTTCACAGTTTTGTTTGAGTTGAAGAAGTGCTCAAGTAATGTATCTAATTTTATAGTTCCATGGAAAATGATTTTCATCGAGAGGTTATTCAGATATGATTTTTTTTTTCAAATGCTCTTCGATTTGACAAGTGTTTCTGGAGCCTGATTTCCGAGTGTGTGCCCAAAAGAAAAAAATAACATGGCATCTAATCTGCTTAAATATTTAAAAGTGAATGAAAGCCCGAATAAAAACTAAAGCAACAACAACAAAATATTTAGAGTCATCTGGAACATGCTTAATAAAGAGATTTTAAACCATATTTCTCTTAGGACTTTTAATTTTATTTGTTCATGACTCATATCAAATCATTTTGGGAGACAAAAAATAGCATGTGACATAGAAACATACCCAGCACTATGAAAACTTACAGCAACAACGGTAAGCTTAGATAATCAAAAAGTATTAACCCATTCGTGACAGAGGTCCACATTTTGTGGTTTTGGCCTTTTGATGCAAAGCTCTAAAAATCATACCAAATACATGAGCAGAAAGAGCAAAAAATTCTACACAAACTGTGCCTATTTTGGTTGCGTCAGTATTTGTTGTTTGATGCTGAAAATTTTCTAAATGAAAATAAGCATTAAAATCCTTAAATTGGCAATGTGATAGAAAGTTTAAAATCACTCTTTTATCCTGCAAATTGGCAACTTTTTGACCTCTTATCATACTTTTTGTCAATTTATTTTTATTTCAAATACATGATGTTTTAAAAGAAAAATGTAGCAATAAAATAAAAATGTTGGTGTTGCCAATTTGAAGAAAAAAAGCTGATCAAATTAGGCTTCAAATAATTCCTGTCACGAATGGGTTAAACAATCAAAACAGATGCACGTACACATTATGAACAGGACAAACACGATTATCATTCAATACCTATCAATATTATCACCCGAATTAACATCGAATTCAACGGTTTCAGATTCAATTACGATAAACGTGATTTCATACCAACACCCTAAATAGATCAATTTCAGAGAAATACTTTTTTATGATAAAACATACATAAAGTTTCAGTAATTCACGGATTCTGTACCATCAAACATCTTCCAAGAGATCAACTCAAGGAGTTAGTATCGCGCCATCACCGGCAAAAGAAGGTAAGCAAGCTTGGAATCAGACGAAAAGAAATTCATGCAGTCGTGTTTTTACTTCTTTTGCTTCTAAAACAATAATTGTCATGATTGTTAATGCAATAAACAGGCGGGCCTCCACATTTAAATGCATCATAATAATATCATCTTGATGACTTTTATTCATTACAGTTACTTTGTTGTTGTAGTTGTTTTCGTTTACATTAGAGCAGGCGCGCAGTAACCATGGCAACAAGAACAGAACAAAATGTACAAATTTACATCCATTAGTAATATGTTCTATACTGCATAAACATAGGTCTACTTCGAGCCAGCTTTAGCTAAATGTCTACATATATTTTACAACTATTACACAAGGTGCTCAAACATTGCATATATGTGTTCATTTTAGTTTTTTAACATTTTCAAATGTCTAAATTTATACATATTCATCTTTTAGATAAAGCTTTTATATCAAGGTTATTTCCATGTTTTCAGAAGGTTGCGAATATAGATTTTTCGAAAGGCAAGATTTATATACACACACAAACATACATACATTTGATGAAATAATAACATTATCATATACTGTATGCAATGTTCTAACATCTAAAGCATCTTATCTTTATCATACACGTATGATGTTTGTTCCCTGTGTGAAGGTCAGAGGAATATGATAACAACAACAATAATATTATTAATAATAATAATGATGACGATGATAATAATAATAACAATAATAATAAAAACAAGAACAACGATGATAATAATAATGCTGATTATAATATATATTTAATTTTCAAAAATGGTGGCTTATATTATAGCCCTCATGCAAGTCCGTCACGTCATGACACTCATGGCGTTTCAACACTATAACCCCTGTCAGAATTAAAATATAAATTAATATCATGCCCCTCCCCCCTTAAAAGCAAACAATAATAAACCGAACAGAAAGAAAACAAAAGATGTCCTTATACTGACTGCTGTCTGGAGTTTTCGACATGCATATTTTCGAAAGAAAAGTTAGGAGTCATTTGAAATCTGAAATTCTCAAAAGAAACGGTCAATCAGCATAGTAATTATCATGTCAATTTACACAATAGGATTTATTTCTGACACAAATACAACTTGGATTGTCCTGCGCAAATGTGCACAAGATATTGCAAATAAAAAAAAATAACACCGATATTTTCTTGATCTTGCCAAAGTAATCCTGACTTTGCAACCTAAATGTAATTGATATGATATTGAAAATTAGCAGATCACTATAGGTCTATCTTGCACAGGCATACCAAGTGGTCGTCTGCCTCTCCACCCCTCCCCCCCCCCCCTACACACATACACATCCTATGTGTAGAAAAGCTAGTGAAATAAAGGCGTCGCTCAACGATTCATGCTGATGAGCCTTACAGTGCATCAATCACGTGAACAAAAATTGTGTACACCTAATAAGTGGGAAATTCCCCCCCCCCCCCCCCCCATCTTTACATGACACTTTTAGGCGTTAACGGTTGAGGAGTTTGAAGAAATTAAAAGATAACATCTACACCACACAATTAAGGAGTTTACGTAAGACGGAATCGAATGGCTGCTCGATTCGGTAAAACGCCCTAAACCATGCCCGCGCCTGATTCCCCCACAGAATTTAAGTCCTAGTGCGCCCCTATCGACAATATTTGACTATTCCATTTCACTGCCACTTGTACTTTATTAGTTCACTCACGTTGATGAAAACACGACTCGAGTAAGAAACCCTTCAAGCGTGTTCAAGAAATGCTAATCTCCTCCTATGTCTGATAAGAAATGCGTCTAAAAACTGTATAACGACCTTCTCTACATATTTTAGACTACGGTTATTGTCAAAGTCTCCTTACGTGCACGTCACCCCATTAAGAAGCTTCCTCCCGTGACACGTGAGTGCATGGGATGCCTTTTATAGGTACTTTCTAGCTATTAAGAACCGATGTAGATGGAAAGCCAAATAGGAAACAAACATATCGTCTGTTTGGAGCTAGAAGGGCGTTAAACCTGTATAAAATGATATCAGTTAATGCCCTTCTGGCTCCGAACATTCGATATGATGGAGAAGATACTGTGACAAAACACGACATGATCATTTTATTCCTCCAACTACGAGCTCAATGACGACGTGCACTCAGAAAACAAAGAAATGCATAAGAGGCAATTATTTCTTCCAAGATAGACAGGGTTGCGGATATTCTTGACTGGAAGTCTTCTAAGATCCTCAGAATTCGCGCTTTAAAAGAATGACGAGAAAATAAGTACACGCATTATAAAGACAAAGCTTAGATCCATGCTTGCTGAGTATGGGCGTGAAGTTGTTGTGCATCCCTTCTTCCGATTCGGTCAAAAACAGCCGGAAGTGAAGCCTTCGGCCGTAGGTTTTGTTCCAGTCTGATGAGCGCCCTCTGGAATCCTTCTCGGAAAGTCACTTCCGGTTTAATCTTGGTAATGTGCCCATGTGCTTGCTTGAGTGTCATACCCAAGACCTGGATCATGTATTGAGTCGTGATAGTCGGCGCCAGGATCAGTCCTGTAACGCAGTAGATCAGCACGCGACGATTCGACTTTCGAGCGCCCTCTATAAACCGATTGATTTCATCAAAGTAATGGCTGATGCCATCCCCGATCGATTCATCAAGATGGAGATTGAGGCGAATGCGAGTGTGCTTCATTGTGGACGCACATAGGCACGGGCAGTCCTTGAGACGAATAGTCCGTTTGACTTCCTCATCCGAAAGATTACTCAAGTCTACGATGTATTCGATGTTGAGACGACAGAGCAACGGCTCTCGATTAGCCGCCTCCAGATCTCCCATGTAGAGAAAATCGAGTATCTCCGTCACGTTTTGGTCCTTGTAAAGAGTCTTGTCTATCTTAATTTCAGGAATAACTTTGCTCGGATCTACCTCTTCCCCATCGCATGAAATATTGTCGTTCTCTGAGAGCGATCTGCAACTGGAGGTAGATGATGTCTTTCGCATCCTGCGCGTCGTGAAGTGGATCATCACGGGGCTCACGATCCCTTTGTCCGACAGCGTCGGAGACGCCCTCTGCGACTGGCCATAGCGACTGTAGAACTCTGCTTGTGAACTCTGCTGCTCGTCGCTGAGTGATACAGACAGATGCAACCTGTTATGCATGTTGGGTGACCTGGCTCGGTCGTGGACGTGAAAGAGATTTGGACAGGATGCGTATCCGAACGCAGAAGGGTCGTTTTTGCGGATGTCGGTTGTGGCCTGGTTTTCGAGGACACTTGAGTCGCCTACGCGAGAGCGAGGCAGTCCGTAACCTGCCTGGGATTGACTGCGGAAGCGAGGAATGTCGGAAGGTCTAATGCTCATCGTTCATTGTGATCTGAAAAGAAATGGAAACGGATATCTCAGATTAGATTCGTGCAAACACTTCGAAAACATACAGAAATTTGAATCCCCATAATTCCTGGATTTACAAAAACGCTAAAGGAAAAAAGGTGGAGGTTTATGGCCTCATGAAACCAAACACCTGGCAATTAATACGAGATGGGAGAGTTACAATCATTGCAAGACTAGCAAAAAGATGAAATGTATCAGCAGCTAAGCGTGCTACTTTTTAAATCCTTTTCTTCCTGCTTCACCTTCCCCTTCTACTTCTTCTTCTTTCTTCTTTCATTGTTTTTTTTTTCTGAAAGTTATAACAGCGGGTTTCTGCTAGCTCCACCCTTACTAGTAGGATGGGGGGGGGGGGGGGTTGGGTGTCCGGACACGTAACAAAAATGAAGCCTTCTTTTTTGTCTTTGGATTAAACAAAAACTATGCATTGATTTGTGCTTATCATCATCAATATTTATTCTCTATAATATTGCCTAACATTTTGTGCTGAAACGTTTAAGAGATTTGCTAGTGAACTTTTTCAGTTGGCTGTATGAAATCGACTGTCCGGATACACAACCTGTCCGGACACCCAACAACTGGGTATAAGACCTAGGAGGCAGAAAAAATACTGAACAATAATCCAGTATAATGATAATACAAATGAATTCATAATGCACAAATGAATCCTTTAAACTGATAACTTGAAAACACAATGTAGATGATAGGATTAGTGAGATAAAAGATTGTAATTAGAAGAAATGAGGTCGGTGTATAGTTTCAAATCTCTTGGATTCAAAGTTAGCCTATAATGTAAAGGTCCCGAAGTTTCAGGAATACAATGTATTCGTTCAAAAAAGAGTCAGTAGTCAAAAGAAGTGGTTCGTAAGGACAGTGCCAACATAAATTTCTTCATCTGTTAATAACACACGTTTTATTCACAAATATTAATCAATTTTATCATACTGACTGGCCAAGAGCGTGATACGACATTATGTTGCCTGAATTAGATTCATATTGCCACAGTCGAAGACGAGGAAGGAGTTCATGATTAGGGGAGATATACAATCACTTGTATCTTCAAGCTCATCAAATTGTGACTATTTTTGTTACAGTACTAGCAAACAGTTTAGAAATCAGGGATCTCTTGACCTTAAAACTCTCCTCGTGGCTAGTTTGAAGCGACGAAACGCTGGGTGCAGTCGTGCAGACATGAAGGGTTACTGCTGAAGCCATGTGGTAGGGGGGACGCAGTTTCACTCGCAGGATGAAATGAGATTCAACTACCGATTTTTTAAAATGTAGTTTTAAGATAATAGAAATGATTAATTTATTGTGAATACAACCGCCACTAATATTTAAATTTTGAAAGTGCTCTTTGAATGAGAATTATTTTTCGTTATTTTAAAGTGTTTTGACAATGTCTCATTTTGTTTCCAGGTGCCAGGTCAATTTGCAGTTGACAGTAAAAAGTAAAAATGATAGTAATAATAATAATAAT
Organism: Echinometra lucunter; assembly: GCA_029962745.1. Taxonomy (NCBI): domain Eukaryota; kingdom Metazoa; phylum Echinodermata; class Echinoidea; order Camarodonta; family Echinometridae; genus Echinometra; species Echinometra lucunter. Next base: position 606,421 of record CM057171.1, read on the forward strand.
AATTGCATCAGCTTTTGTATGTTATTATCATATCTAACTCTGTTATTTTGATACTAAATTGTAACAATGTTATCCTTAATATTGAGTTGTTTCCAACATTTATGTGATGAAATGAGCAATTTGCAATTTGTAATTCATTTGTAAAATTAATTTATTGGTTTTTAAGCATAAGAGCTTTAATAAGGACAATTGTACTTATCTATCATATCTGTCTATCCATCTATCTAGCTATCTATCTATCTCCATCTATTTCTCTATCTGTCTATCTATCTATCATTGATTCGGGGAAAGGAGTCGTACACATTGATACTTTTAGCCCATCTTAAACCTTCCTCTCTCCCTTTTTTTTTAATCATTTGTGACGCCACTGGAGGAACACGTGCACCCGCCCAGTGGCTACGCCAGTAATCATCTTTTTTTTTTCAAATACAGCAGCCAAAGGTCTCTTAACTCGCATTGCCTTGAACACTTCATCTTACTGAATGCCTTATTTTCAAGTGGCCCATCAAGACGCCGTCTGCGGCGCCGGAAAGCTTACACGTTAGACATCTCTTTATCCGAATAAGATGTCAAACTAATCCTAAGTATAAGAGAGAGTTAGATGTCCTTAAAATAAGAGTAGCTGATGCCAATATACCGGGCCGCTGAGAGCAAAGCTGGATTTGACATCTACAGATGCTAATCACTCCAAGCTAGTGATACGCCCTCATCATACCCTACCCCCTCCTCTCTCATCCTTCCCGTTCCTCCAGTGTTTTCTATTCCCCCAAGAGTGCATCCCCCTTCCCCACCAAAAAGAAAAAAAGAACAAAGAAAATAGATTGAAAGATTAGTAGAAAGATAGGTAAATATGTAGTAGTCTTCAATCTTATGTGAAATATGATTACAACACGATAAAAACTACTTTCGAAAAATCCTCAAGCCAACTTCAATAGCCCTGTCTATCAACTTTAATGTTAGAAATGACAATGGCTTATTACGAAATCCGAACATGATTTGTATGGGCATTTGAGTTGATTTTTCGAAAGTAGTTTTATGGTGTTTTACACAGATGGTGGAATTTTGCATTAAAATAGAAGTGGTCGAGTTCTTTTTTTCTTCTTTTCGCTAAAAAAATGATACAAGCAGAATAGTACCTGATGTGTTTGTTTGTTTGTTTGTTTGTTTGTTTGTTTGTTTGTTTGTTCACTGGAAAAAAGGGGTTCAAAAATTCAACCTCTTTCATGTGTGTTAATCCGTTTCACACCACAAGTTTAAATTTCCTGTTTTATTCTTTAACCCCTTTAAGTTCTGGGCGAGAAAAAAAAGAGGACGAATAAAAAGAGGACGACGATAAGAGAAAACTTGACGAGACAGAGTGACACCTAAGATGGCAAATTAAATAAAATTACAGATGCGAAATAAAGGAACTGTAGATTTGACACAAATCATGCAAATTAGGTCACGTCACACCAGCTGTACTTTCAGAAAAGAAAATTACGCCCAGTGACTAACAATATATTCAATTACATCTTACTGTCTTGTGTAAATGGTAGACAAAGGAAGACAGAGAGATGGAAAGAAAAGGGCGAGAGAGAGAGAGAGAGGTGGAAGGTAGAAAGAGAGAAGGGAGAGAGAGTGTGTGGGGGGAAGATGGGAGAGAGAAGAAGAGAGTTTGGGGAGAGAGAAAAGAAAGCGAGATGAAAGGAAGAAGGAGAGAGGAAGAATAGGGTAGATAAAAATAGAGGAAGATAAAGAGGAAAGGGGGAAAGGAAGATAGGCAGGAAAATGAGAGAAAAATAAAGAGTGGAGAGACGAGGAGAGAGACAGAAAGAAAGATGATTGAATAAAATAGAAGGATGACCCCTTTCCTGAAGCGAGATGCTTTCTCCTTCACTTCACCCCCTCCTCTTTTTATTTCTTCCAAGATTTCTAGTCCTTTCCGTGTCCTCCTTTTTATTCGTCAATCATGTCAATGAATTCCAGTTTACTATTTCCTCACTATCGTTTCTAAAAGTGCTTTCAAACCTGGTCGTCCTCGCTTTCTTACCAGTCATTTTGTAGGCAAAGGACTAAAAGGTCTCTTTCATTTTGACTATCACCATAACCGTCGATAAAACGACGCAGTCATATCTTTTCATAATTATATGAAAATACAAACCAAAACAAAAAATTCTATTCCCTATGATGGTCAGGATGACTTAGAAATTGGTCTTGCTCTATTTGAAACCATGGTAACGCACACGTATAGAAATGGAATCACTATTTTATGCATGATTATATAAGAAAGGCAATAGCATACTGTTGATGACCATTGTTAGAAGAAATCCTTCGTTTGTTTTCTGACTACACCCTGCTTGTTTCCCCCCTATTCCCGCAATTTTGTTTTCATCAATATTGACCTATATCATGTATACGAGGAAATAAACCTTATTTTGAGACATTTATCATGTTTATTATAATGACTTATACCACGCATGCTCCCGCGACAATACTTCTTCGGGTGAGTTAGACATTAGACAAATTACTACCAGCAACTCTGGACCAAACACTATACCCAACCCTAACCCCAACACTAACCCTAACCCTAAATCTAGAACTCATAGCAACTATAAACCCATCATCCCATAATATATCTAACGTGCTATGTTACCATCAATATTCAAATCATTACAGGTTACAAGATGAGTAACGTATCTCATTCATGTCATTTGATCTCCTGCAGACCTCCCAACCTTTCTGACTGAAAAATAAGAATGATTTTGCTCAAAATTAGGAAAGAAACAGGATTTCCCTTAGGAGTGTGTAGTAAATTCATCAAGAAAAATAGGAAAATCATATCAAAACAAGAGCTTCGAATGGTAAAAATTCAGATTCTTTCCTCCAAATTCAGAATGGTTGGGATGTCTGTCTCCTGTATCGACAACGACGCCCCCCCCCCCTCTCTTTTCACCTATTCTTTACTAAACTTGCATTTAAAAATACTGAAATGGAAAATCTTGCTTTCTACAATCTATATACACGTATTAATCATTCGGTAGAAGCGTCCCTCATCCTTGCACTCATTACTTTATAATGTTACTAGATCTTGATGGTGTAGCTTTGTAAATAATTAAAACGTGTAAAGAAATTACAATGTGACAAATCTTTCCACTTCGTGCCATTTTGTAGGAGAATTTGTATCTAAGAGCTGATTAGAACATAATTAACAAGTTAATACACGCTATAAATAGAGTTTAATACCCACAAAAATAAATGTCTTGAATTATACAGGAAGAAAGTTATGAAAGCTTTCCCGACTTATGCCGTTGACCGATGTTTTATTTCAAAGAGTACCGGAAACGAAATTATAATCAGCACTAATTTTGCACTAAAATAGATGGATAAAATAGAACTTTGTTTTATTTAGTACGAGCATAATTAGTCTTATACTCCTCATTAAATGTGTGATTTTAACACTGAGTGGGGTGTAGTGTGAGTTTAGCCACGGGGGGGGGGCACTGATTTTACAATGATAATAATAATAATATTGGATATTTCATTTTATAATGCGCACGTATCCATTAAACAAGGTGCTCAAGCGCTCCCAATTTTAGCCCGGCTCAGGCTACCAATTTCAGTGCTCACAGCTTTCAAGGAATTCCTTCCTGCTGGTACCCATTTACACCCAGGTGGAGAGTGGCAAATGTAGATTAATGTCTTACCAAAGGACATTAGTGCCGTGGTGGGATTCGAACCCCGGATCTCGTGGTTCACAGTCCGGGGACTTAACCACTGATCCACAACACCTCTAGGGGGGCCCCCATCAGCCTTTGCAGGTACTGGGTAGATGAAATGCAAAGAAAAATAAGCCATCGTAAGGAGGATTATACGGTATAGTGCCCTCTTTTTCTCATTCTAATTCCCTTTGTTGCGAATAGTTTTTGCTTATTTTGATATGAATATTCATGATCTGCCATGCAATATTTTTCAGTGAACTCGTTGGTTGGCAAATGGACAAGTACGTATAAGAAAGGTCAAGAAACCTTCGTAAACCTCCAATTATCGTCTTTGTCTGTGTCTTTTTTTTTTTCTTTATTTTTTGGTTGTTGTTGTTATTTTTTCTTATTTTGTGTTGGTGTAATAACTTCCTTTTCCCACTTTTTGCTGTATCTTATCAAGACAGGGCTGGGGAGGGGCCTACACAATAGGAAGGGGTCAATTTGACCCCCTGCCATTCCTTAGCTACGCCTTTGGGGCTACGCCACTGCTCTTTAGCCTACTTGTATGTCTCATGATCTTACTGGAAATATAAGAAGTTGGACTCAGAGCATATTGCAGCTATGGCCATGAGAAAAGTGAAGTAGTCTAGTTAGTGATTAATGATTGCATCTCCATCCTAATAATAGAATGATTTCCAGACGGCAGTTACCATCCCTGAGGATTGTAACAAAAATAGATACAATCAAATTTACGATCAATGTTGTAACTCTTTAGTACATGGTATTCCATAGACTTACGATTCAAATCAATCGTAAGATTGATTGCATGTTTTATGTTACAAGCCCATGGTTACCTAATTCTTGCATCTGGAAAAAGTGAACAGTTTACTAGGGGGCTTTCGCAACCAAGTACGCGAGCGTGCCGTTTACGTATGCTCAAATCCAAAAGAACAAAAATCTCTGCACGCTCAAATGATAGATCCCCTCCTGTTGAAAACAAGAATGGTTCTTGGCCAAAGCTAGAGGGTATATGTTCGAGGAGATAAAAGTCGTTTAGGGGTGATTTTTACCGTTGGTCATGTTGGCATGATTGGATAAAGCGCCACAGGTGCGTTTTGGGAAACCCCTATATATATATATATATATATATACCGACTGCCCGCCCGGAGGGGGGGGGGGGCACTACACTGTTAGAACAGTTGTTTTAAAATCATCATATTGTTTAACATAATACGAACCTACCAAATTTTTTTTTTATTTGTGGGTAAAACAAATGGGGATTTTTCAAAACAAAAACTGGTAGGTTCATAATGATTTTAAATAACTGTTCTAACAGTGTATAGCACTAGTCTAACTTGCATAAATCTATATTGTACATGTTGTTAGCATATACATAATGTGAAAGGAAGTTGCCAAAGTTTGTTATTCATAATTATGTGATTATGACATAAATAGTTTATTTGTAACCACACTTTTATTTGTGTATTGTGCAGCATTTAGTCACGACAGAAAGATGACTTCAAAGGTCCATCGACATGATAATATCTTTAGCAATCACTCTGAAGTTCTTGCCCACTGAATTCCCTTTGAAAAATCCGACAGGGGAAAAGTGGATTGATATGATCCGCATGCACACATGAAAAGAAAACGTTATGCAATGTATAGTTGATATTATTTCTTAACACGATAAAAACTATGCCTACTTTCGAAAAATCAACTCAAGTGCAATTTCGAAGGGCTATTGTACTGCCCATACAAATCATGTTCGGATTACATAATAAGCCATTGTAAAGTCCGCACATTTCTAAAGATGATACACAGGGCTAATGAAGTTGCCTTAAATTGAGTTCTTCGATAGTAGTTTTTATCGTGTTCTTAATACTTTCAAGAAATTAAATCCTCATTGGTACGGGTCGAGGGGAAACCCTTGAAAAAAAATCTATTTACTTGCACACGCCTTGATGACACTAGGAAACACCTTGAAGAAATGTTATGATTGGACCCAATTTCTACCGGTATATTAAAGGGGGTACCCAATGCCGAAACAATTTTAGTTCATTTAAATGAGCATGATTTTATTAGCAGGAAATCATCTGCCTAAAGTTTTTTTAAAAGTCGTGTTGCCAAGGAAACCCCCGAATGTGGCATGATTTCAGGATATTTTTGACCCCTCAGCTGTGACCCAATTTCAACTTCGTACCCACTTTGACGTCAAAATGACGTCAAAGTGGGTACCTTGTCGCGTACTTCTACCTAAATGCGCGCAAGGTATAATAGATATTGTACAGTCTAGCGCGCAGCACAACTGCAGTGCACGAAGTTGGGTACCCACTTTTACGTCATACCTCATACTCAAATTTTTTGGTCAACTCTTGATTTTTCATGAGAAAATTAGGCAAAATGCATTGATTTCGATTGAAAATCATCAAATTTTTAATGTTATTCTTCTTAGAATTCTATTCTCGATCACATATAAAAAAATATTTTACCATTGTGTAATCACTTTAAGAATATAACGGTCCAATCGGCAATGCAAGCGATAGAATGTGTAATTGCCTGTCACGGATAATGCAAAAATTAGGCATGCTGCCAACCGGTTTGCAAAAGCGGAATTACTGAAAAATTGCGAGCATTCTCACAAAAACTCTATCTGACTATACTACCTGGGCTTTCTGCTGTTATCCTTAACAGTCAATCACAGCTGGCCACATTCGCGTGTTTATAGTTCCCTTTTGTTTCCCGTAAAAAAAAATCATTAAGTTTGATTTTTTATTTATTTATTCACCACTCATGGGTTGGATAGCCCTTATCGGCTAATAGCTGTTTTTCAAAGGGGTCCAAAAGTCATCATATAAATAAATTCAATTCTAAAGAATAAGGAATAGGACTCAAGTTTAGTTGCGAAATTTTGAACCTAACACCCAACCCTCAAACCACAAATGACAAGAACTCAAGTCAAAATGATCAGCCCGTGGAGGGGGGGGGGCTCTCCTTATTTTCCTCGACCATTCCGCCCCTGAGTGGCTACTGAGAACATTGAGAAAGCATTACACGGCACTAAGCATCCTGAGCCAAAGTCTCCTGCATATAGCTCTGCGCTCCCTTCTAAACCGTCATTAATCGTCTAAAATCACACATATCCGGCTACTCGAAGGTAGAACTGACGCATTACTATGGCAACGATGACGTAGACATACTATCTTCTGTTTCTTGTTAGGCTTCTTTAAATGACTTCTCGAACGGGATTTAGGTTTGAATAATTCAACAATTTCTTTCTTTTCTTTTTCTTTATTTAAAGAAATCTTTCGATGTCATTTCCTATGCTTCTTAGAAAGGTAATAAATCCGGAATCGATGAATATTCTCGATAAATCGCGATAAATCGTTCTTCAGGATAGCGCCCGTCTGACAAGCCCGACGGAAGTCAAGAGAATGTGACATGTTGAATGCATATGATACCCTTCGCATAGGGTGCGTTATTTCTATGCTATTACTAACCTGGTCTTGTTATCATGGTTATACAGTATGCATCAGAGACATGTTATTTTTAGGAAGAAAGATGCGTTGTGAATAATAAAAAAGAACAAAATTATGTACGAAAAATAGCACAGCACCATGACTGCCTAGTTTAACAATTAACCAATGGCAAATGAGAGAAAGAAACTTTGGTTTTAATATACCAGTTTACAAAGTACTATCATAGATGACTGTTGCTTGTTTTTCAAATCCTATTCAAAACCTATTCACCAGCGGATCCTGGGTTTTCACATCAGTGGGCCCCGGGGCAAAACGGCGCACGCTTATCAGTAATGTTAGCGGCACCATTGGTATGAGAAGGCGCCGAATTCATGAGCGATGGCGTCATTTCTTGTGATATTGCGCCGATTTCGATAAAGCAGCCATGATAAAAGGTGAAGAGGCGTGCGTGTCCCTGCGCCACGCTATCATGGATCTGTTACTGCTATTATTTTCAAAACACATATGCTTGAGTAAAGATAAAACGTACAGGCCCGTATACACAAAGGTGTACCAGTTAAACCATGTTGGTTTAAATCTGTGGCTTAACTATGAGTAGCCAAATGTGACAACTCTGTCTACGTTGTTATGTTTCTTATGTTTAGTAGACTTCTGGATCCGTTGCATAAAACTAACCATTGATGGTAACTTCCATGGAAACCTTAAATTTGAATAGCTGTTGAGCAATGTTACCATGGTAGTTGTCACTGATAGCAGTTATCATTAATGGTAAGTTTTATGCAAAGGGGCCCTGCTCTCATGCTTTAATGGTCAAGAAAACTATCATTCCCAGGCACTTTTTAATAGTTTGAGTACAGTGCTGATAATATGAACATCTACTATTGGAGATTTGAGTTACATTATTTTACTACTCACAGTTAGACCACTGATTTAAACCATGGTTTGACTTAGTACACCTTTGTGAATAAGGGCCATAGAGACTCCACACATCATGTCACACTCCAATTTCTTATAAAATCCATTTATTTCTTGGTCAGAGAATCCCTCTTCTCGTGCCCTTGCTGTTTGAAGAGGCAATGAGTGATGCACTTAAAAGTCATCCCTCGGGGGTTGCATCTCTAAGCCATTTTCATGGCAAAATCATTTAATTACAGTCGAGAAATGCATAGCAAATGATTCTGCAACTTTCAGTAGAGTCGACGGGTCGAATCACAAAGTTATTACAATTTATGAGACCTTGTCGGAGCTTTACAATACGAAATAGGCATGAAATACGTGGTTAGCAGAAACTTTACTCAACATATAATTTCTTGGTTTAAAACGTTTTCATCTTAAGTTATAGAACTTATATTTTGTCTATCATACGCCCCATCTAAACATGATGTTGAAAGGGGAGAATGGGATGTGACGCTCCAAGAAGACATCGCATATCGTCAAACTCATCCCCCCCCCCCCCATTATTGTTCTAGTGCTTGCTCTTGCAAATTATATAAGACCTGTTTGAAAAAAAAATGGAAATCAGGTTTTCAATTATGGGCAAGTTTTTGAATGCATTCATTTTTGTCATCATTTTTTATTGTGGGGGGGGGGGGGTCGACAAATAAACAGCAAAGCATTTGGCAAACTGAGCTCGATTACCATGTGCAACCCCCCCCCCCCCCCCCCTCGTTCAAAATATTCTGGATATGCTTCTAACACAGACCCAAAATATTGAAATAGTAAAAAAAAAAATGAAATGGATACCAGATTTCATTAAACAACCAAGCCTGTCCTTCCAATTTTGTTGACACATTGTCATATATTATTTACCTTCGATGCTCGGAGTACGTGATATCGCCCAAGGTTTTCTAAACGTACGACTGCTTGCATTAATTGAGTTTGGGTATATTCTGCTGATCACAACCAGAGAGTATGCTATCACATGTCTAGTGGCAAGTGAAGGGGGAGGCGATTGCCCGTCTACGATTTGTAAAAGAAAAATAGGCCAATCCTTGTTTAAGATCAACCCTTCTGAAATATATGAGCTGTTTGTTGTTGCTGTTGTTGTTATAAATACACTATTTTCATATCTGAATTTCTGTCGTCGTCCTTGTTGGTTGTTAGTATACTGCTGTTGTTATATTGTTGTTTCAAGATTCAAGATTCAAGATCGTTCATTTCCAAATCATTACAAAGAAACATCGAATACCATCGAATAAAATTACAATTTACATTTGATTTCGTGTTCATGGATAAGGAAAAGGGAAACTGAAAAGCAAAGCTTGTTAGTATATAATTCTCTTTGTGCATTATAGAAATGTGTACATGAATGACAACAGAAAAAAAAAGAAGAAAAAATCTGTAAACGTACACTAAATCTAAATAAGATTTTGATGGTGGTGGTGGTGGTGGTGGTGGTGGTGTGGGGCCGGTAGTATTACCGGTTGTTGTTTCTGCTGTTGTGCTATGTGCTATCGTTGACGTTCAATCTTTTGCACATATTTCATTGTTGTTGTCGTCGTTGTCTAATAATACTCTCTTCTCGCACCTGGGCGGGCGGAATTTTGACTTCAAACTATATGATATTGACGTGGACGCCGTCGAAATGGTTAACACATTTTGAATCAAGAAGAAGTCGAAATACACTATGCAGACAATGATTCAGAACTAAACTGATTTTCCGACGAGTGAAAAAGTGGATATTCTGATTCTAACATTTGTGACAACCAGATCTTGTCTATTCGAAACTTTGATGGACTTTTAAACAAACCCTTGAGACGTGCATTTTCGTGTAGTAATTTCTGAATTTTCTTGCTTTTTGGTGTTCATGCTTTTTCATTATTTTTTGTTCTTGTTCCTCCCTTTTTTTCTTCTGGACATTGATTTGATTTCGCTTTTGCTATTATGCGTGTTTCATTTTTAATGTTTATTTTTGTCTTTGTTTTTAGTTAGATTTTCATTTTGTTTTCTTTCGTTTTATTTATCTTTCTATGGGGTCGCCTTCTTAAACTTTCCTCTTTTTTCCTGAATATTGATTCATGTGAGCGCCATTATTTGTTTGTTTTTAGGGTCAATAGATAGGTATTAAATGTGGCAATGAATGTTTGAATGATGAAATGAATGTTTCTCGGAGAAAATCTTATCCTGGGGACATTAAATTCTGGAAAAAAAATAAATTAAATTTTCCAAATACAATTTAATTGCCTTTAATGAAAAATTTAAGCTATATGTTCAATAAATAACCCCTCGTTAAGCATGCTCCACATCCGAAAGCGTTTTTCCTCTCCCACAATCCGTCACAAACGTATGGCTTACATAACCATGTATCATACATAACCGAGATAGGAATCACCGCAATTATCGAGGACATAATTAGCTTTATAAGCAAAAAAAATACAGCTAATTGACAAACTTAGGACCATCTAGTAGAAATGTAGCATTGAGAGTGAGATTAACACGGATAAATTTGGCACCCATGGTAACAGCTAAACGCCAGTCACAGGGTAGGAAGTCTGGGCACGTGGTATGAAGCGTGCACACTAATGAATGAAACCTCATAAGTAACATATTATGTTTCAATGAAGCAAATCGGTTAAAACTAGAATGAAGGTGCGCAGCGGCAAGGCTGTGGGGGTATTGGGGTCATAGGCGTCAATTAGGGGAAGGACAGGGGGACACGCCCTCCCCCAAATAGAATTAAAAACACACCTGAAAAAAATAGGGTATGCTCCCAAAAAATGTTTGAAAAAGAGACACCTGAAAACAAATTGGTCAGCAAATTTAATGTATGTGTCCCCCCCCCCCAAAAAAAAAAATAATAATAATAATAAAAACAAAAATTAAACAATCAAAAAAAAAATCAGCCGAGGACCCTTTTTTGGGGGGGCGGGGTGGGGCTTGCCAGTAATTTTTTGGGACAGTGTCCAAACGGATATGAAACGGATTGAACTCCATGATAGGGGGACATTTTACTGATTGAATGAACAAGAACAGAACCAATGGCCTTGTTAATATATATTTCTTTGCCCGAGTAAGACCAGAGCCACCCCCCCCCCTCACACACACACACAACGTGCAGTTATATCTGATTACAAACGATATAACTTATATCACTACGTTGGGCAAGCACACAACAAAAGAATATCCTGCATATTGTTACCTATCTGGAATCAAGTTCGCTCAGTGGCACTGATACCATGACGCCAAGTACCCCTGTAAAGGCTGGAGTCACGGTATCCGCCATTGACGGTGTGTTATGAAAGGATGGGATCGTGGCCAATAATGCAGTGAATACATCACCACAAACTGACAGCTACGAACATGCCGAAGGAAGCGATCAACATGTTTGCTCACTCAATTTCTTTGACAAAGCGAAATTTCTTTATGAAGAGAAATGAGGGACAGTAATAACTCGAAGATAATTCTTGACAGAATATGCGCCGAGACGATCGAGCTTTCCAGCCATTTCGTAAGTGACCTTCAAGGTCAGAAGGTGTATACATGTATGGTACTTGTGCGTGCATTAATTTTCCAGTTTATACAAGAAGATGGTATAAGGGCAGGAGGAGGAGAAGAGGGAGGAGAAAAAGAAGAAGAAGAAGAAGAAGAAGAAGAAGAAGAAGAAGAATAAAAAGATTTTTTTTTTAAGAAGGAGAAGAAGAAGGAGGAGGAATAAGGGCAGGAGGAGGAGAAGGAGGATAAAAAGAAGAAGAAGAAGGAAGAGAAGAAGAAATAGAAGAAGAAGAAGAAGAAGGAAGAGAAGAAGAAGCAGGAGAAAAAGAAGAAGAAGAAGAAGAAGAAGAAGAAGAAGAAAAAGAAGAAGAAGAAGAATAGGAGAAGAATAGGAAGAATAACAATAATAAATATATAAGAAGAAGAAGATAGGAAGAAAAAGAAGAAGTTTAAGAAGAAATGTAAGAAGAGGAGAATAAGAGAAGAAGAATTAGAAATGAAGAAAAGAAGTGAAAAGAAAGCAATCAACGCGTTTCCTCACTCATATCTAAGACAAACGAATATTCTTTATGGAGAAAAATAATATCCTTTAAAAAGTGGAAAACTCGTTATAGTAAGCATCAAGTAGTAGATTGAAGAGCAGGCTTTTCCACCACTTTGTATTATTCCCTTTAAGGTACTCCCCTACTCAGTTAAAAAGGAAAAGTTGTTCATTATCTTTCCTTTGTAACGTTTAATAGATGACAGCATCTTGTAGATCTGTTCAAATAACACATTTAGAAATATGGTACATGCTTTACTTCCGATGACAACTTTGAAAGAAAAGAAAGATAAAGAAGTATTATCAATCTGAAAAAGCAACATGAATACCACGACCAGCAAAATGAACGAACAACAAAAGAAAATAGTATGGCTGACAAACAGTTTTGTGGATATCAAGCATTATAAATCAAATATCACCATGTAGTCAGTCTATAAATTTGCAGCCTGAGATTTTCACAAAATTGTAAAATGATTCATTATTGAAACCTGGGTTTACATTCACCTGTTAGATTACATTCGATAGCAATCATGAGAGGAATATTCAGTGAACAGTTGCTATGGCAACGAACGCTTCTCCAACGAGAAGTGTCAGAGAATTCTAAAATTACTATGACAACGTCACGGTGGGCATTCAAGATAATACAAAGGGTCGAAGTGTCTGAATTATGGACTTTTCTTAGTATTTACATTTTTGTGAGAAATAAAATGCTTAGCGTAGACTGTAAAAATATTATTGAAATATTAATCAATATTATTGATCAGTCCCCGATAACTATGTTCTGGATCGGTAGGGCTAGTTTCTTCAATTATAAAAACCAATTCAAAAGATTTTTCAAAATTTGTAATTTCGGATGGTGACGTTAATGGTCTGGCTGAGAGGTAAATAATCATATTTGAATGATACACGCAAGGGCGGCGCTACAGAACGTCAGGGAGGCGACCGCCCCACCCCCTCTGATTTTTCAAGTGATCAAAAAAGGAAAAAAGACGATAACAATAAGAAAAAGGAGGAAGAAGAAGAAAGAAGAGTACGAGGGGGCGGGGCCATGCAACTATACAATAGCCAACCCCTATTTGTTCACAAAAACGTGAATAAATTTACCTATGGGTCATCTTACCCCGCCCCTATCAAAATACCTTGGCACTTCCCCTTGATACTTTTTTTGTTTTTGATACACGTCTGTAAAAACCCTAATACACACACACACCCACACCCACACACACACACCCTCACACACACATATGACCTATATCACTTTCCTATGGCTTTCAGTTAGGGATTGAATATAATAATTACTTGGCCTTTTTCGAGGGTAATCATATACTTCTATAATCCTTGCTGATAGGATAGTTTGTAGCGGATGAATCATATTTCAAAAGGTTTGGTTTTTCATTTCACTCTAATCAGGTAATGATTATGATGATCCTACAATGGATTTGTGACAGTGACCAAGATGTAATCGATTCGTTATGAAAGGGGGAGAGATGGAAGAAATAGGAAGGGAAGAGAGAGAGATGGAGAGAAATAGACAGAGATAAAATTAGAGAAAATGGACTAGTACGAGTATGTTCACATGATTTAAAACTACAAGATAACTTTAAGGTTTCGAAACGATAAGTAAACGTTATGTAAAGGGACGGTCGTGTGATCTTCACATATGACTTCAGAAAGAAAGCGATAATGCGGTGTAGGAGCTGAGGACGAAAGATGGGTGATTAAAGGGAATGGAGAAGAAAAGGAGATATGTTAATTGCCGCCACACCTAAGTAGTTACTTCAGCTGATTGAATAACAGGTCTATGTATCTTATTTTCTTTCCAATGAGCAGAACACAACCTGTTATACTAATCTCTTGGAGATGTAATCATAAATTTCTTTCTCTTTCTTTCTTTCTTTCTTGTTTTATGTATTTTTTTTTCTGTTTGTTATCTAAGGGGAGCTGTTAGAGGTGTCAGCATGTGCATTGCCGCATCCTACAACAGTTAAGTAAGCCATGCTTTGAAAAAGTAAAACTTTAATGTGACGAATTTTCTTGAACCGCCCTTCGTAGATTAGGGTTTTCTAAGAACATACGGCACGCAGATGATAATGATAATAATGATAGTAATAATGGTAGTTATGATAATAATGATAGTAATAATGGTAGTTATGATAATGATGATGATAATAATAATAATAATAATAATAATGATAATAATAATAATAATAATAATAATAATAATAATAATGATAATAATAATAATAACAACAACAGTAATGATAATAGTAATGAATAATGCAAAACAATAATAATGATAATAATTGTCTTTATAGCACCTTATCCATAAGACAAAAGGAACAGATTAAGAGAATTAGAGAAGAAAGAGAGATGAGATACACTGCAAAAACGGTGGTGTTAAAGTGGTGTTAAATCAACACCACTGGTGTTTATATAGGAAAACACCACCATCAGAGTTGTCTTATATAAACACCACTGGTGTTAATTTAACACCAATTTAACACCACCGCTTTTGCAGTGTACAAAAAGAAGGAAAAGAGAGGCACAAAGAAAATCATTGTGAAAGAAATAAAGACAGACGGAGACAAGGGAGGAAGAAGGGAGAAGCCAAAAACAAAACATTAAAAAATATATTAAAGCATTCTCGTTCCTGAGCACTGCATGTAAAAGGATTAATAGCTTATATATTTGCATACAATCGCAAGTTTTATTATGTTCACACCCTACAATTAGTCTTGCATAAGCTAATAAGAAATTGCCACATAAAAAGTGCAGCTAAAAGGCAATAACCGTCAACGCCTTTTGGAAATTACCGTGGCTTCTACTGTGCAGTTAGAAGTAAAAAGTAAGAGAAAAAGAAAAAAATGGGTCGGTTAAGAAGTGAAGAAGGAAAGAGAGGGGGAGAGAGAAGAACAAGAAAGAGAGGAAAAAGAAAGACAGAGAGCATATAGACAAAGAAAAGAAAAAGGGGTGAGAGGAAGACGGTGCAATGAAAAACTTAAAGGGGGTACCCAATGCTGAAACAATGTTAGTTCATTTAAAAGAGCATGATTTTATTAGCAGAAAATCATCTGCCTAAAGTTTTTTAAAAAGTCGTGTTGCCAAGGAAACCCCCAAATGTGGTAAGATTTCAGGATATTTTTGACCCCTCAGCTGTGACCCAGTTTCAACTGGGTACCCACTTTTACGTCAAATGACGTCAAAGTGGGTACCTTGTCGCGCACTTCTAGCAAAATGCGCGCAAGGTATAATACATATTGTACAGTCTAGCGCGTAGCACAACTGCAATACGCGAAGCTGGGTACCCACTTTGACGTCATACCCCATCCTCAAATTTTTGGGTCAACTCTTGACTTTTTATGAGAAAATTAGCCAAATGCATTGATTTCGACTGAAAATCATCAAATTTTTAATGTTATTCTTCTTAGAATTCTATTCTCGATCATATATCAAAAAAAAAAATTACCATTGTGTAATCACTTTAAGAGAGAACAAAAAGGAAAGAGAAAGAGAGAATGAAGAGATGGAGAGAGGATGAGCAGTGGAAGAAGTGAAGAAAAGAGCGTCCAAAACAAGGCGTAAGCACATGGAATGTCAAGGTGGAGACTAAAGGTTGTTGATATAGGGATGAACATTTCAATGATTAATTGATGGGAGATTACAAATAATTTTTTTACGAAGAGAATGGGTTTCGAGATCAACCGTCTATGCGACAGAATACATCAGGCATCCTAAAATTTATTCTCCTAATTATCTGACTGAATTAGAAAGAATCTTGCCATTGTTCCGATGATCGGACTCCAGGGGAGCGTTTCATCAAGTGTCTTGTCAGCGATTTTTACCGACAAGTGTTATAAGCTACTGAAATCGTTGCATCGGATTGGCTGAGAGCAGATTTGTAAAAAATCACTGACAAGACACTTGATGAAACGCCCCCTGTTGTATCGAAAGAGAGGCCGAGGAGTGATGGATTTGCTTTTTGAAAACTAGGGATAGTCCTCAATATCTTATGCTAATACAAAAGGGACATACCTTTTTTCTACTGAACAAACTACCCTACATAACGATTTGAAATGAAATAAATATGTTTGTCATAATTTTATGATTTACAGATATCTATTTAGATGTTTCAGTGAAATTGCACTGAATTTCTGTTAGGATCTCAGCGGCTTATAAAGGCCATACACTGGCCTGACCAAAGACATGGCACAACATTCCACTTTCCATAGAAAAATTTACCTGTCTTTACTTTTTCAAGATTCCTCAAAGCATATATTTCGTTCAACAGTAAGTTACATGTAATGTGATTTCCTTCTTGTATGCCTGTATTTTTTTCTGTATTCTTTTTATATAGGCTGTTTTTCATAATAATGTTAAGGTACTATTTTGTTATTGGCGCTCTTAAATATCCAGTATCATTGTATAATTATCATTTCAAAAGATAATTTCGAATAGTGTTCTTTAGGCAAGATCTTAAATGACCTCAAGCCATGCGATTGCCACTCTCGACCGAGATAAGGTACTCATCACTAGATATTCGTTGAATAAGTGCTTGAGTGCTCACCTGTAAAGCTAATGTACATTATGTATTATATATATTCATCTATAATTCATTTTATATGAAATCTACAATTAAGAAGGTTCGCTGAAAAGAAGTAAGTATGGTAAAATTGAAATCCATGCAAAGTTAACGTTAATGCAAAAGGGCTGAATAGATGGAAATGGACAATAAAACTTGTAACGGTCATTTTGTAAGATAACATTGGAAACGGTTATTTTGTAAGATAACATTGGTAACGGTTATTTTGTAAGATAACATTTGTAACGGTTATTTTGTAAGATATCAGTCGTACACAATGATGAAAATTATTATAGTTCACCGGACAAAATTTTCTTCTTTGAGAAATATGTGGAGTATACCACTTTGCATCATGTCATGACTACACGGCAGGCAATCAGAGCTCGAAACTCTTCGACGATTTCTCCGACAATTTCTCCTTAGGACAATTCTAAACTGCCCCAGTATAAACTATGACTTGCAAAAAAAAGCTATGCGTATGAAAGCACAGTGTTACTGCTATACCACTCTTGCCTCAAGGAATGCGAGGTTTATTCACTGCCAATCAGTTCTTTGAATCAAAATCTTATTTAAAGATAATTAAACAAAGAAAAAATCCTCAGTCACAGCCTCTGTGACACGAATTACATAGACTTATATTCACATTCAGTTTAATGATTTTCTACTTTTCCCTTAAGCGATGCAACATATACAATATCATCTCATGGAACCAAAGCTTTGCATATCTATTTAGTAGCAACTACTCTTCCCCTCTCATATACTCTCTCCGTTGTAAAACCTTAATTATACGATGGATGGAGGAGAGAGGCGGTCGCAATGGCAACACGAATAGCTGATTCCGCATCCAGCGATTTCGGATGGAGAATGGAAGGAGATGAGAAAGGAAAGTATTGATACTCACAGCTTCTAAGCTTCCGAGAGAATCTCCATCATTGGAATGGAAATATTGATGTTTGCCTTATGTCATGGGTTGTGACGAGATGTACAAAGGCGCCTGGGTTTTTTTATTTGGCGAGTCAGGATTGAAAAGGAGCAAGTTGAGATTTACAGCAGTCGTCAGATTTCCATCTCGCAGTATGAGCTTGTATGATTATTATGACCATGATATGATGACTACGAGCCGAGCGCTACGTGGGTTGATCACTGCGTATAAAACAGTGCGTGGGCAACTCGGGTGCGTACACTTTGTGTGCGTGTGTGTGAATTGTGTGTTGGTGTATAAGAAATCTGTATAGAAGTAAGCGTGCATTTACGTTGGGATTTATTCCGTGTCAGCTAGCAATAAGCGCAGGATAAACCTGCCTCTATCTAATGTAGATCTGAATGATCTCGGCCGATATAACCTTTCCCTGACCCGTTTCTCTTGGAACCATTTTGAATGAAAGAGATCCATAATAGATAATGAAAGAGACATTTTCAGATATCGATGATTTGCGTTTGTTGATGTTGTGTTTTATTATTTGTTTCTTTGTTTCATTGTTTGTTTTTTTCCGGGATAATTTCCAAGAGCTCTCAATTCATTTTAAAAGTAAAACCCGTATCACATCTTACCGTACAGTTCTCTCATTCTCTCTCCATATTTTCTCTCTTGTTTTACCTCCATGCTCCTACACACATAAAGTTTATGTCTCCTCTTCATTCTATCCCTCTCCATGATCTTTCTCTCTCCCTCCCTCTCTCTCTCTCTCTCTCTCTCTCCCTCTCTCTCTCTCTCTCTCTCTCTCTCTCTCTTTCTCCATATATCCCTTCTTTTATCACTGGGGTTTCACTTCCTCTAAAATTTCTTACCTCAAAGGTGTGATTTTTTTTATTTCTTTAATAAACGCTCATTCTTTCTTCCCCTTTGATTTTCGGAATGAACGCGAAATTTGAAACTATCAATATACACTGCAAAAACGGTGGTGTTAAATTGGTGTTAAATTAATACCACTGGTGTTTATATAGGACAACTCTGATGGTGGTGTTGTCCTATATAAACACCTGTGATGTTGATTTAATACCTATTTAACACCACCGTTTTTGCAGTGTACCTTCAGTAACAATTCTCAAACGAGTGAACATCTTTTGTTTCCTCCATCGGAAATCAATTACATCCTTTGCCTTACCGACATGACCGTCGCAGCATAATAATGCATAAACGATTACGTAACTTTTATGGGCACTAGTGGACTAACGGTTTTGATTTGTTGTTGTTGTTGTTGTTGGTAACCTCCAGATATTTATGCGTAAACTCTAACTATGCACTCCTGCTTTCAATGATGTCACAGCATGAAAAAATTGCTATATCACCATGATCACAGTTTAGGAAGTGTGACGTCAGAGGAGGTAATTGTGTAGGAATCGTCCACGTAATCAGGAATCCGTCCTATCGCCCTAAGCCTAGTTCACATTTGAAATAACAACCCCAAAAAGGATCTCTCGAGACAAAATTTTTTTTCATGTATTACTTTATTACAACAGATTTACCTTTTGAGGGAGAATAACACGTCACCAAGAGCTATTTTGCCTAATGCTCCCGATTAAAAGACATGTACGAAATAAGAAAAACCATATGATTTTTTTTTTTTTTTTTTTTTTGCAAAACATAATACGGAAGAATCATATTTAGTCAAACCATCAATTTTAATAATCACTCTTAATTTCTTAGAATGAAAACTTTGATCAGGGACAAATTTAAAAATTCATTAAAACTCGTGATCTTATAGATTTAGAAGTCAGTCTTAATGATTATAATTTTCTTAATCTAATTTTGGATTTGTCCCCGATTCAAGTCTGTGAAATAAGTCTACATGTACTCACTATTCCCACTAACTTCTGTACAGTTATACGTTCACAATGAACTTTCATGACGAGGGGGGTGTTTCACAAACACTTAGATTGACTCAAATCGCTCTTAACTATGGCAGGCCATTCATGCCACTGTTTGCTTTCACCATTGGTCTCTCAAGGGATGCGCAAATCATTGTCACAAATTTGAAGAATTTAAATGTTTGCTTTCTTCATCAATGAACTATAAAAATTGTCAATTCTGCAGATTTGTGACCATGATTTGGAAGTCCTTTGAGAGATCCATGGTGAAAGAAACCAGTGGCATGAATGGCAGCCATAGTTAAGTGCGATTTCAGTCAATCTTAGTTTTTGTGAAACACAACCCCCCCCCCCCCCCCCCCCGCCAGCCCTCAATATCAATAATCGTTATCTTGTGGTGTCTAAGGCCATGCTGAAGTGAATGACTTAGGGTAATTTTTTATCATTATCCATCTCTGACTATGACGTACATTTAGGGAATAGGGGTTGACCGAGAAAAACAAAAAGGGGAGAAGGCATGCAGCCTGAGAATCCGTTCAGCCAGTGAACTAAAGAAGGATGTGATCCACCACTGATGTTATTTGATTATTACACGGTCTGCTTCCAACCAAAATCTCGCTATCCGAAAAAGCAAACTGATTACAGTGTATTTTAAATCTTTATATTTTTTTTATATCCGCATGAACATAAGGAACCTGTCTGCTCTTTCCAGCTACAAAAAAGAACTTAAATCTTACCTAACTGCCTAATCATGCTAATGTCAAACTAATTACATATTTTCATGATGTGTTGGTTTGTCTCTTTGATTTTGAATAATTGTTTTGATATTTTACGATTATGCCTATACATTTATGTGTATGCTTTCATTTTTGTATATAGTCATATCGTTTGTATTTTATGCACAGGGCCACCTTTTAATTGTAGCATTACTGTTTAAAGGGGCATCCTACTGAAATATTGTCCTCGACCACCCAGCTCTGATACCAAAATCTTTCTTGACTCATGCTAAAGTAAATGAATAGCTAGAAGGATGATTGACTGGTAAAGTAAATATATTAATATGTAATAAATAAAGAAAGAAAGAAATGAAATACAAAGTGGTGATCTATATGAAAATAGTTCATGTGTTGTAAGCTACAGAATCACTGGGCACTCTTCTCCCTCCCCCACCCCCCACCCCACCCCTGAATATTTTAAGAAGAAGAGAAAATGAAAGAGACTTTACAGAGACAACGTCAGAGAAGACTCCCTCCCACAAGCCATCGGGGGATGGTGATGATGAGGTCCCTTGATGCCTGTCTTCCGTTGCCATGACAACCTGAGCAGAATGTCCCCGTCAGATGCACTTAGTCACAGGTATATTGTGGAATCGTCACAGCTTGGTGGACATTCAGATCATTGCCGGGGGTGTTTTCACAAAGAGTTAAGTTTGACTTAGAGTCATGCTTAAGCGCCAATGCGTAATCTCATTGCTAGACTTCCAATAGTGCGCGTCCCCTGAGCATGATCTGACCAATGGGGTGATGCGTAATATAAAGCACGCAATAGGAAGTTAAGCGCGACTTTAGTCAAACTTAAATCTTTGTGAACACCCTCCTGGTAGATTTTCTATGAGAATCGGGGTTTATATCCGGTTCCAGTAGGCAGGGGGTTTAACGAATCTAAGAGAGCGAGGAAGATGTCATGTCATGTCATTCTTGAAAAAAATACACTCTAATTTCTGCCACAAGCAAATTTGACTCAGAATGGAGTCAGCTGGGAGTCAACTCTTTTCGGAGTTAAAGTGACTCGGATTTCTGAATTAATACTCGGAATAGAGTTACTTTGACCTCGAATTTAGAGAGAAGTAATTTTAAAAAGTTCCATAAAAATGGTTATGAAATCAGAAAGTTATGAAAGTTTGAAAAGTCTCAATTCATTCTAATGATATTAGTGGATAATAGCGCACGTATCCACCAAACAAGGTGTTCAAGGCGCTCCACCCCGGCTAGGCTATACCAATTTCAGTGCTCGCAGTTCAAGGAATTCCTTCCTGCCGGTACCCATTTACACCTGGGTGGAGAGTGGCAAATGTAGATTAATGTCTTGCCAAAGGACATTAGTGCCGTGGTGGAATTCGAACCCCGGATCTCGTGGTTCACAGTCATAATTATGCTCACTTTCTATGGCATTACTCAAAATGGCAATGTTGCTTCAAAATGGCAGGGTTAGAAGGATAGCTCTAAATATATTTTGTACACAAATTTCATGTTTTCTCCATTATCTCTAAAGATGCTTGTGTGTTTGTGAACTCTACATAATGTAGTGTCAAATACGTTTTGCCATGATATATCTTGAGCTAAGAAGGAGACAAGCTAAACCTTCAGAGGTAAATCGAGAAAATGTGGAATTTCATTAAGAAATTCGGTTACATAACATGATATGATTACGCAACTGATTAGTGATTGGGCCGTGCATGTGTGTTTCAATGAGAGTTGATTAAAGGGGGTACCAATGGCCGAAACAATGTTAGTTCATTTAAAAAGAGCATGATTTATCAGCAGAAAATCATCTGCCTAAGTTTTTTAAAAAGTCGTGTTGCCAAGGAAACTCCCAAATGTGGTATGATTTCAGGATATTTTTGACCCCTCAGCTGTGACCCAATTTCAACTGGGTACCCACTTTGACGTCAAAATGACGTCAAAGTGGGTACCTTGTAGCGTAATTCTAGCAAAATGCGCGCAAGGTATAATACATATTGTACAGTCTAGCGCGCAGCACAACTGCAATGCGCGAAGCTGGGTACCCACTTTGACGTCATACCGCATACTCAAAGTTTTGGGTCAACTCTTGATTTTTCATGAGAAAATTAGCCAAAATACATTGATTTCGATTGAAAATCATCACAATTTAAATGTTATTCTTCTTAGAATTCTATTCTTGATCACATTTCAAAAAATATTTTACCATTTTGTATTCACTTTAAGGGTAGACCTACAATGCCTGAGAGCCGACCTTTTGAACTATTAAGTAACATTGACGAAATACAACAGATCTATAGGAAAGAACTATAAGAAGGAGCTCAATATTACTGTGTGACGTGAGAGCTACACTGATAGAGAATGTTCTGCAGATAACGGGAACCAACATGACCAATGAATGTCCTTCGAGACACTGACAACAACAACAACAACAACAACAACAACAACAACCCCCCCAAAAAAGCTTCAAAAAATAAAGATAAAATCTCTTAGCTAATAAAAGTGTAAGAGAGTATCCAGACACACACACATATATACGTATGAATGTATCTATGTATTTATTTTTGCTTTACACCGTACTAATTATCTATGTTTGTGATTGAAAATAGTGCATAAAGATAAAAATAACTTTCTCCATAAGGTCCCCGCCGGAGCATTCTATACTGTGTAGATCTCACACAATAATATTTAGATACTTTAACATTAGCATGTATATATATATATATATATATATATATATATATATATATATATCATACATCATATGAAAATAAACAATATAATATATTATAACAAGAAGAAGAGAAATAACCAGTAACCATTAGTTTAGTTGCAAAAGTAAAAAAATTAACTCTTCCAGGGATGAATTTTGTTATTCCCCAACAGAACTAACGATTATTGGTAAATAAGAAAATTCCGTCTCACAGCAGGGGAGGGAGGAATAGGGAGGATATTTTAATATTAACGTGGACTCTTATCATGGTCAGCCTAAGGGGAGTATTCTCTGAATCCTTCATACTTCTCTACTATATGGATTCGAATTAAGCTGATTGCTTCTTATACCTGTTTACCAGTATAGCGACTAGCTATTCTTAGTCTTTAATCATAAGCATTGGCGTAAATCCCGGGGGGGATGGGGGGATATATCCCCTCCACTTTTTGGAGAGGGGGGGATGGCGTGTACAAATATCCCCCCCCCCCCCACACTTTTAAGAAAGAAAATATATTTTAATTAATCCGTTAGTAAAATCTTTGAATATCTGTCATAAACAACCATTATATTTTAGAATTTCTATTTGAAAATGCGATTAAAAACTAGAAAAATGGTTATTTTTGGCTCACTCGCTTCGCTCGCTCGCAAAATAAATATTAAAATGTGTGTAAGGGGGTCTGTGGGGGTCAGTGAGAGTGTGTGCTTATACCTAAGTGTGAGATCGGCAGAAAAAAAAATTGTCAAAAAAGTCAATCATCCCCCCCCCCCCCCCACTCCTCAGAGTGGATTTACGCCGGTGATCATAAGTCAGTCATTGTTGATTGAAATCTGATGGTCGTCTCTGATCTATTTTCAGCAATTGGATACATGCTGAACAGGGAGTATAAAGAAGTAATTTGCAGATTCGAGGTTATTCAAAGTCTAATCGGATAATCATGCTAATGGTTTTGTTTTCGTTCGGTTTATTATATCAGTGGTCCCTCGCAATATGTAAAGATGCATAATGCCTATAACAGCAAATAAACTGTTTTAGACTGTGTTTACATCGCAAACAGACTTCTTATAAGCAGCAATTAACCATGTTATTGCATTTATATCTATGGAGATATCTCCATCATCTTTAGTATTTCTCGTGTTGAAAAATTGAACGAAAATTGTTGAATTGATCTTTTTAGAACAATTCAACAATGTTGCGTAACTAAAAGGGTTTTCTAGATTTTTTTCAAAAAAGTAATTCCAGAATAATCATCGCTATCGTTATCATCATTGTTGTATTTATCTTTATCTTTATCTTTAATCATTATATTCATCATCATCTTTACAATCGTCTCGAATTATCATCCGCTACCTAATTCCTTTTCTGAAGGAAAGATTTAAAATACCAGAGGGACGAATGAAATAAGAATATAAGTGAGCTGGATGAGAGAGACAGAGAGAAGGAGTGAAGAAGAGAATAAGGAGTGAAAAAAGAGTCTGGGTGAATGCTAAAATGAATGAATGAATGAATGAATGAATGAATGAATGAATGAATGAATTTGAATGAATGAATGAATTTATTACCAAAATTAACAAAATTAACAAAAATCATAATAATCAAACAATAATTCACATGATACATACACCTTGGTAAAGGGAGCTAACAAATAGCATATGCTAATCGAGGTTAGCCCCCCAAGGAGTTGATCACATGAAATTAATCATTGTTATACCATTCGATTGAAATTTAAATGATCTCTGCATATATACATTTTTAAAATAACACATATATCATATTTACAACATTAATAACATAAGAACTATGGCAAGAAGAAAAATAATGATGAAATCGAATATCAAGTGAGCTTATGATAAATAGAAAATGAACAATAATGATACATGATATTCCTGAAACCAGATTTTCAATTTGGTATTCGTCAATCAAATGTTGTTGTAAGGCTCGTGCATAAAGTTAAAGAGAGAACTGTGCATGTGTTTTGATAAAGCTTTCGCTTTATTTCAAAATAACTAAATATTCAATTTACACTATATGACAGAGAGTAAATAGAATGTAAAGTGGTCACAAATGATATCTCAAAATTGACACACATTTTATATGATCTCTTTTGGCATAATTTTTCCCTCTTTT
>CM057171.1:632013-647013 GCA_029962745.1 Echinometra lucunter
AGAAGAAGATAGGAAGAAAAAGAAGAAGTTTAAGAAGAAATGTAAGAAGAGGAGAAGAAGAGAAGAAGAATTAGAAATGACGAAAAGAAGTGAAAAGAAAGCAATCAACGCGTTTCCTCACGCATATCTAAGACAAACGAATATTCTTTATGGAGAAAAATAATATCCTTTAAAAAGTGGAAAACTCGTTATAGTAAGCATCAAGTAGTAGATTGAAGAGCAGGCTTTTCCACCACTTTGTATTATTCCCTTTAAGGTACTCCCCTACTCAGTTAAAAAGGAAAAGTTGTTCATTATCTTTCCTTTGTAACGTTTAATAAATGACAGCATCTTGTAGATCTGTTCAAATAACACATTTAGAAATATGGTACATGCTTTACTTCCGATGATAACTTTAAAAGAAAAGAAAGATAAAGAAGTATTATTAATCTGAAAAAGCAACATGAATACCACGACCAGCAAAACGAACGAACAACAAAATAAAATAGTATGGCTGACAAACAGCTTTGTGGATATCAAGCATTATAAATCAAATATCACCATGTAGTTAGTGTATAAATTTGCAGCCTGAGATTTTCACAAAATTGTAAAATGATTCATTATTGATACCTGGGTTTACATTCACCTGTTAGATTACATTCGATAGTAATCATGAGAGGAATATTCAGTGAACAGTTGCTATGGCAACGAACGCTTCTCCAACGAGAAGTGTCAGAGAGTTCTAAAATTACTATGACAACGTCACGGTGGGCATTCAAGATAATACAAAGGGTCGAAGTGTCTGAATTATGGACTCTTCTTAGTATCTACATTTCTGTGAGAAATAAAATGCTTAGCGTAGACTGTAAAAATATTACTGAAATATTAATCAATATTATTGATCAGTCCCTGATAACTATTTTCTGGATCAGTAGGGCTAGTTTCTTCAATTATAAAAACCAATTCAAAAGATTTTTCAAAATTTGTAATTTCGGATGGTGACGTTAAAGGTCTGGCTGAGAGGTAAATAATCATATTTGAATGATACACGCAGGGGCGGCGCTACAGAACGTCAGGGAGGCGACCGCCCCACCCCCTCTGATTTTTCAAGTGATCAAAAAAGGAAAAAAAAAACGATAAAAATAAGAAAAAGGAGGAAGAGGAAGAAGAAGAAAGAAGAGTATGAGGAAAGAGGGGGCGGGGCCATGCAACTATACAATAGCCAAACCCTATTTGTTCATCAAAGCGTGAATAAACTTACCTATGGGTCATCTTACCCCGCCCCTATCAAAATACCTTGGCACTTCCCCTTGATACTTTTTTGTTTTTGATACACGTCTGTAAAAACCCTAATACACACACACACCCACACCCACACACACACGCATAATACCTATATCACTTTCCTATGGATTTCAGTTAGGGATTGAATATAATAATTACGTGGCCTTTTCGAGGGTAATCATATACTTCTATAATCCTTGCTGATAGGATAGTTTGTAGCGGATGAATCATATTTCAAAAGGTTTGGTTCTTCATTTCACTCTAATCAGGTAATGATTATGATGATCCTACAATGGATTTGTGACAGTGACCAAGATGTAATCGATTCGTTATGAAAGGGAGAGAGATGGAAGAAATAGGAAGGGAAGAGAGAGAGATGGAGAGAAATAGACAGAGATAAAATTAGAGAAAATGGACTAGTACGAGTATGTTCACATGATTTAAAACTACAAGATAACTTTAAGGTTTCGAAACGATAAGTAAACGTTATGTAAAGGGACGGTCGTGTGATCTTCACATATGACTTCAGAAAGAAAGCGATAATGCGGTGTAGGAGCTGAGGACGAAAGATGGGTGATTAAAGGGAATGGAGAAGAAAAGGAGATATGTTAATTGCCGCCACACCTAAGTAGTTACTTCAGCTGATTGAATAACAGGTCTATGTATCTTATTTTCTTTCCAATGAGCAGAACACAACCTGTTATACTAATCTCTTGGAGATGTAATCATAAATTTCTTTCTCTTTCTTTCTTTCTTTCTTGTTTTATGTATTTTTTTTCTGTTTGTTATCTAAGGGGAGCTGTTAGAGGTGTCAGCATGTGCATTGCCGCATCCTACAACAGTTAAGTAAGCCATGCTTTGAAAAAGTAAAACTTTAATGTGACGAATTTTTTTGAACCGCCCTTCGTAGATTAGGGTTTTCTAAGAACATACGGCACGCAGATGATAATGATAATAATGATAGTAATAATGGTAGTTATGATAATGATGATGATAATAATAATAATAATAATAATAATAATAATAATAATAATAATAATAATAATTATAATAATAATAATAATAATAATAATAATAATAATAATAATAATAATAATAATAATGATAATAATAATAATAACAACAACAGTAATGATAATAGTAATGAATAATGCAAAACAATAATAATGATAATAATTGTCTTTATAGCACCTTATCCATAAGACAAAAGGAACAGATTAAGAGAATTAGAGAAGAAAGAGAGATGAGATACACTGCAAAAACGGTGGTGTTAAAGTGGTGTTAAATCAACACCACTGGTGTTTATATAGGAAAACACCACCATCAGAGTTGTCTTATATAAACACCACTGGTGTTAATTTAACACCAATTTAACACCACCGCTTTTGCAGTGTACAAAAAGAAGGAAAAGAGAGGCACAAAGAAAATCATTGTGAAAGAAATAAAGACAGACGGAGACAAGGGAGGAAGAAGGGAGAAGCCAAAAACAAAACATTAAAAAATATATTAAAGCATTCTCGTTCCTGAGCACTGCATGTAAAAGGATTAATAGCTTATATATTTGCATACAATCGCAAGTTTTATTATGTTCACACCCTACAATTAGTCTTGCATAAGCTAATAAGAAATTGCCACATAAAAAGTGCAGCTAAAAGGCAATAACCGTCAACGCCTTTTGGAAATTACCGTTGGCTTCTACTGTGCAGTTAGAAGTAAAAAGTAAGAGAAAAAGAAAAATGGGTCGGTTAAGAAGTGAAGAAGGAAAGAGAGGGGGAGAGAGAAGAACAAGAAAGAGAGGAAAAAGAAAGACAGAGAGCATATAGACAAAGAAAAGAAAAAGGGGTGAGAGGAAGACGGTGCAATGAAAAACTTAAAGGGGGTACCCAATGCTGAAACAATGTTAGTTCATTTAAAAGAGCATGATTTTATTAGCAGAAAATCATCTGCCTAAAGTTTTTTAAAAAGTCGTGTTGCCAAGGAAACCCCCAAATGTGGTAAGATTTCAGGATATTTTTGACCCCTCAGCTGTGACCCAGTTTCAACTGGGTACCCACTTTTACGTCAAAATGACGTCAAAGTGGGTACCTTGTCGCGCACTTCTAGCAAAATGCGCGCAAGGTAAAATACATATTGTACAGTCCAGCGCGCAGCACAACTGCAATGCGCGAAGCTGGGTACCCACTTTTACGTCATACCTCATACTCAAATTTTTGGGTCAACTCTTGACTTTTTATGAGAAAATTAGCCAAATGCATTGATTTCGACTGAAAATCATCAAATTTTTAATGTTATTCTTCTTAGAATTCTATTCTCGATCATATATCCAAAAAAAAATTACCATTGTGTAATCACTTTAAGAGAGAACAAAAAGGAAAGAGAAAGAGAGAATGAAAGAGGTGTAAAGGATGGAGAGAGGATGAGCAGTGGAAGAAGTGAAGAAAAGAGCGTCCAAAACAAGGCGTTAGCACAGAGAATGTCAAGGTGGAGACTAAAGGTTGCTGATATAGGGATGAACATTTCAATGATTAATTGATGGGAGATTACAAATAATTTTTTACGAAGAGAATGGGTTTCGAGATCAACCGTCTATGCGACAGAATACATCAGGCATCCTAAAATGTATTCTCCTAATTATCTGACTGAATTAGAAAGAACCTTGCCATTGTTCCGATGATCGGACTCCAGGGGAGCGTTTCATCAAGTGTCTTGTCAGCGATTTTTACCGACAAGTGTTATAAGCTACTGAAATCGTTGCATCGGATTGGCTGAGAGCAGATTTGTCGGTAAAAAATCACTGACAAGACACTTGATGAAACGCCCCCAGTTGTATCGAAAGAGAGGCTGAGGAGTGATGGATTTGCTTTTTGAAAACTAGGGATAGTCCTCAATATCTTATGCTAATACAAAAGGGACATACCTTTTTTTCTACTGAACAAACTACCCTACATAACGATTTGAAATGAAATAAATATGTTTGTCATAATTTTATGATTTACAGATATCTATTTAGATGTTTCAGTGAAATTGCACTGAATTTCTGTTAGGATCTCAGCGGCTTATAAAGGCCATACACTGGCCTGACCAAAGACATGGCACAACATTCCACTTTCCATAGAAAAATTTACCTGTCTTTACTTTTTCAAGATTCCTCAAAGCATATATTTCGTTCAACAGTAAGTTACATGAAATGTGATTTCCTTCTTGTATGCCTGTATTTTTTTTTCTGTATTCTTTTTATATAGGCTGTTTTTCATAATAACGTTAAGGTACTATTTTGTTATTGGCGCTCTTAAATATCCAGTATCATTGTATAATTATCATTTCAAAAGATAATTTCGAATAGTGTTCTTTAGGCAAGATCTTAAATGACCTCAAGCCATGCGATTGCCACTCTCGACCGAGATAAGGTACTCATCACTAGATATTCGTTGAATAAGTGCTTGAGTGCTCACCTGTAAAGCTAATGTACATTATGTATTATATATATTCATCTATAATTCATTTTATATGAAATCTACAATTAAGAAGGTTCGCTGAAAAGAAGTAAGTATGGTAAAATTGAAATCCATACAAAGTTAACGTTAATGCAAAAGGGCTGAATAGATGGAAATGGACAATAAAACTTGTAACGGTCATTTTGTAAGATAACATTGGTAACGGTTATTTTGTAAGATAACATTGGTAACGGTTATTTTGTAAGATAACATTGGTAACGGTTATTTTGTAAGATATCAGTCGTACACAATGATGAAAATTATTATAGTTCACCGGACAAAATTTTCTTCTTTGAGAAATATGTGGAGTATGCCACTTTGCATCATGTCATGATTACACGGCAGGCAATCAGAGCTCGAAACTCTTCGACGATTTCTCCGACAATTTCTCCTTAGGACAATTCTAAACTGCCCCAGTATAAACTATGACTTGCAAAAAAAAGCTATGCGTATGAAAGCACAGTGTTAACTGCTATACCACTCTTGCCTCAAGGAATGCGAGGTTTATTCACTGCCAATCAGTTCTTTGAATCAAAATCTTATTTAAAGATAATTAAACAAAGAAAAAAATCCTCAGTCACAGCCTCTGTGACACGAATTACATAGACTTATATTCACATTCAGTTTAATGATTTTCTACTTTTCCCTTAAGCGATGCAACATATACAATATCATCTCATGGAACCAAAGCTTTGCATATCTATTTAGTAGCAACTACTCTTCCCCTCTCATATACTCTCTCCGTTGTAAAACCTTAATTATACGATGGATGGAGGAGAGAGGCGGTCGCAATGGCAACACGAATAGCTGGTTCCGCATCCAGCGATTTCGGATGGAGAATGGAAGGAGATGAGAAAGGAAAGTATTGATACTCACAGCTTCTAAGCTTCCGAGAGAATCTCCATCATTGGAATGGAAATATTGATGTTTGCCTTATGTCATGGGTTGTGACGAGATGTACAAAGGCGCCTGGGTTTTTTTATTTGGCGAGTCAGGATTGAAAAGGAGCAAGTTGAGATTTAGAGCAGTCGTCAGATTTCCATCTCGCAGTATGAGCTTGTATGATTATTATGACCATGATATGATGACTACGAGCCGAGCGCTACGTGGGTTGATCACTGCGTATAAACAGTGCGTGGGCAACTCGGGTGCGTACACTTTGTGTGCGTGTGTGTGAATTGTGTGTTGGTGTATAAGAAATCTGTATAGAAGTAAGCGTGCATTTACGTTGGGATTTATTCCGTGTCAGCTAGCAATAAGCATGATAAGCGCAGGATAAACCTGCCTCTATCTAATGTAGATCTGAATGATCTCGGCCGATATAATATAACCTTTTCCTGACCCGTTTCTCTTGGAACCATTTTGAATGAAAGAGATCCATAATAGATAATGAAAGGGACATTTTCAGATATCGATGATTTGCGTTTGTTGTTGTTGTGTTTTATTTTTGTTTCTTTCTTCCATTGTTTGTTTTTTCCGGAATAATTTCCAAGAACTCTCAATTCATTTTAAATGTAAAACCCGTATCACATCTTACCGTACAGTTCTCTCCTTCTCTCTCCATATTTTCTCTTTTTTTACCTCCATGCTCCTACACACAGATAGTTTATCTCTCCTCTTCATTCTATCCCTCTCCATGATCTCTCTCCCTCTCTCTCTATCTCTCTCTCTCTCTCTCTCTCTCCCTCCCCCCCCCCCCCCCCATTTTATCCCTTCTTTTATCATTGGGGTTTCACTTCCTCTAAAATTTCTTACCTCAAAGGTGTGATTTTTTTATTTCTTTAATAAACGCTCATTCTTTCTTCCCCTTTGATTTTCGGAATGAACGCGAAATTTGAAACTGTCTATATACACTGCAAAAACGATGGTGTTAAATTGGTGTTAAATTAATACCACTGGTGTTTATATAGGACAACTCTGATGGTGGTGTTGTCCTATATAAACACCAGTGGTGTTGATTTAACACCAATTTAACACCACCGTTTTTGCAGTGTACCTTCAGTAACAATTCTCAAACGAGTGAACATCTTTTGTTTCCTCCATCGGAAGTCAATTATATATCCTCTTGCTTTCCCTTACCGACATGACCGTCCCAGCATAATAATGCATAAACGATTACGTAACTTTTATGGGCACTAGTGGGACCAACGGTTTTGATTTTTTTTTTTCTTTGTGGTAACCTCCAGATATTTATGCGTAAACTCTAACTATGCACTCCTGCTTTCAATGATGTCACAGCATGAAAAAATTTGCTTTATCACCATGATCACAATTTAGGAAGTGTGACGTCAGAGGAGGTAATTGTGTAGGAATCGTCCGCGTAATCAGGAATCCGTCCTATCGCCCTAAGCCTAGTTCACATTTGAAATAACAACCCCCAAAAAGGATCTCTCGAGACAAAATTTTTTTTCATGTATTACTTCTTATTACAACAGATTTACCTTTTGAGGGAGAATAACACGTCACCAAGAGCTATTTTGCCTAATGCTCCCGATTAAAAGACATGTACGAAATAAGAAAAACCATATGATTTTTTTTTTTTTTTTTTTTGCAAAACATAATACGGAAGAATCATATTTAGTCAAACCATCAATTTTAATAATCACTCTTAATTTCTTAGAATGAAAACTTTGATCAGGGACAAATTTAAAAATTCATTAAAACTCGTGATCTTATAGATTTAGAAGTCAGTCTTAATGATTATAATTTTCTTAATCTAATTTTGGATTTGTCCCCGATTCAAGTCTGTGAAATAAGTCTACATGTACTCACTATTCCCACTAACTTCTGTACAGTTATACGTTCACAATGAACTTTCATGACGAGGGGGGTGTTTCACAAACACTTAGATTGACTCAAATCGCTCTTAACTATGGCAGGCCATTCATGCCACTGTTTGCTTTCACCATTGGTCTCTCAAGGGATGCGCAAA
Source organism: Echinometra lucunter (assembly GCA_029962745.1). NCBI lineage: Eukaryota > Metazoa > Echinodermata > Echinoidea > Camarodonta > Echinometridae > Echinometra > Echinometra lucunter. Next base: position 639,703 of record CM057171.1, read on the forward strand.
TCATTGTCACAAATTTGAAGAATTTAAATGTTTGCTTTCTTCATCAATGAACTATAAAAAATTGTCAATTCTGCAGATTTGTGACCATGATTTGGAAGTCCTTTGAGAGATCCATGGTGAAAGAAACCAGTGGCATGAATGGCCAGCCATAGTTAAGTGCGATTTCAGTCAATCTTAGTTTTTGTGAAACACAACCCCCCCCCCCCCCCGCCAGCCCTCAATATCAATAATCGTTATCTTGTGGTGTCTAAGGCCATGCTGAAGTGAATGACTTAGGGTAATTTTTTATCATTATCCATCTCTGACTATGACGTACATTTAGGGAATAGGGGTTGACCGAGAAAAACAAAAAGGGGAGAAGGCATGCAGCCTGAGAATCCGTTCAGCCAGTGAACTAAAGAAGGATGTGATCCACCACTGATGTTATTTGATTATTACACGGTCTGCTTCCAACCAAAATCTCGCTATCCGAAAAAGCAAAACTGATTACAGTGTATTTTAAATCTTTATATTTTTTTTATATCCGCATGAACATAAGGAACCTGTCTGCTCTTTCCAGCTACAAAAAAGAACTTAAATCTTACCTAACTGCCTAATCATGCTAATGTCAAACTAATTTACATATTTTCATGATGTGTTGGTTTGTCTCTTTGATTTTGAATAATTGTTTTGATATTTTACGATTATGCCTATACATTTATGTGTATGCTTTCATTTTTGTATATAGTCATATCGTTTGTATTTTATGCACAGGGCCCCTTTTAATTGTAGCATACTGTTTAAAGGGCATCCTACTGAAATATTGTCCTCGACCACCCAGCTCTGATACCAAAATCTTTCTTGACTCATGCTAAAAGTAAATGAATAGCTAGAAGGATGATTGACTGGTAAAGTAAATATATTAATATGTAAATAAATAAAGAAAGAAAGAAATGAAATACAAAGTGGTGATCTATATGAAAATAGTTCATGTGTTGTAGCTACAGAATCACTGGGCACTCTTCTCCCTCCCCCACCCCCACCCCACCCCTGAATATTTTTAAGAAGAAGAGAAAATGAAAGAGACTTTACAGAGACAACGTCAGAGAAGACTCCCTCCCACAAGCCATCGGGGATGGTGATGATGAGGTCCCTTGATGCCTGTCTTCCGTTGCCATGACAACCTGAGCAGAATGTCCCCGTCAGATGCACTTAGTCACAGGTATATTGTGGAATCGTCACAGCTTGGTGGACATTCAGATCATTGCCGGGGGTGTTTCACAAAGAGTTAAGTTTGACTTAGAGTCATGCTTAAGCGCCAATGCGTAATCTCATTGCTAGACTTCCAATAGTGCGCGTCCCCTGAGCATGATCTGACCAATGGGGTGATGCGTAATATAAAGCACGCAAATAGGAAGTTAAGCGCGACTTTAGTCAAACTTAAATCTTTGTGAAACACCCTCCTGTAGATTTTCTATGAGAATCTGGGTTTTATCCGGTTCCAGTAGGCAGGGGGTTAACGAATCTAAGAGAGCGAGGAAGATGTCATGTCATGTCATTCTTGAAAAAATACACTCTAATTTCTGCCACAAGCAAATTTGACTCAGAATGGAGTCAGCTGGGAGTCAACTCTTTTCGGAGTTAAAGTGACTCGGATTTCTGAATTAATACTCGGAATAGAGTTACTTTGACTCGAATTTAGAGAGAAGTAATTTTAAAAAGTTCCATAAAAAATGGTTATGAAATCAGAAAGTTATGAAAGTTTGAAAAGTCTCAATTCATTCTAATGATATTAGTGGATAATAGCGCACGTATCCACCAAACAAGGTGTTCAAGGCGCTCCACCCCGGCTAGGCTATACCAATTTCAGTGCTCGCAGTTCAAGGAATTCCTTCCTGCCGGTACCCATTTACACCTGGGTGGAGAGTGGCAAATGTAGATTAATGTCTTGCCAAAGGACATTAGTGCCGTGGTGGAATTCGAACCCCGGATCTCGTGGTTCACAGTCATAATTATGCTCACTTTCTATGGCATTACTCAAAATGGCAATGTTGCTTCAAAATGGCAGGGTTAGAAGGATAGCTCTAAATATATTTTGTACACAAAATTTCATGTTTTCTCCATTATCTCTAAAGATGCTTGTGTGTTTGTGAACTCTACATAATGTAGTGTCAAATACGTTTTGCCATGATATATCTTGAGCTAAGAAGGAGACAAGCTAAACCTTCAGAGGTAAATCGAGAAAATGTATAATTTCATTAAGAAATTCGGTTACATAACATGATATGATTACGCAACTGATACGTGTATTGGGCCGTGCATGTGTGTTTCAATGAGAGTTGATTAAAGGGGGTACCCAATGCCGAAACAATGTTAGTTCATTTAAAAGAGCATGATTTTATCAGCAGAAAATCATCTGCCTAAAGTTTTTTAAAAAGTCGTGTTGCCAAGGAAACTCCCAAATGTGGTATGATTTCAGGATATTTTTGACCCCTCAGCTGTGACCCAATTTCAACTGGGTACCCACTTTGACGTCAAAATGACGTCAAAGTGGGTACCTTGTAGCGTAATTCTAGCAAAATGCGCGCAAGGTATAATACATATTGTACAGTCTAGCGCGCAGCACAACTGCAATGCGCGAAGCTGGGTACCCACTTTGACGTCATACCGCATACTCAAAGTTTTGGGTCAACTCTTGATTTTTCATGAGAAAATTAGCCAAAATACATTGATTTCGATTGAAAATCATCACAATTTAAATGTTATTCTTCTTAGAATTCTATTCTTGATCACATTTCAAAAAATATTTTACCATTTTGTATTCACTTTAAGGGTAGACCTACAATGCCTGAGAGCCGACCTTTTGAACTATTAAGTAACATTGACGAAATACAACAGATCTATAGGAAAGAACTATAAGAAGGAGCTCAATATTACTGTGTGACGTGAGAGCTACACTGATAGAGAATGTTCTGCAGATAACGGGAACCAACATGACCAATGAATGTCCTTCGAGACACTGACAACAACAACAACAACAACAACAACAACAACAACCCCCCCAAAAAAGCTTCAAAAAATAAAGATAAAATCTCTTAGCTAATAAAAGTGTAAGAGAGTATCCAGACACACACACATATATACGTATGAATGTATCTATGTATTTATTTTTGCTTTACACCGTACTAATTATCTATGTTTGTGATTGAAAATAGTGCATAAAGATAAAAATAACTTTCTCCATAAGGTCCCCGCCGGAGCATTCTATACTGTGTAGATCTCACACAATAATATTTAGATACTTTAACATTAGCATGTATATATATATATATATATATATATATATATATATATATATATATATCATACATCATATGAAAATAAACAATATAATATATTATAACAAGAAGAAGAGAAATAACCAGTAACCATTAGTTTAGTTGCAAAAGTAAAAAAATTAACTCTTCCAGGGATGAATTTTGTTATTCCCCAACAGAACTAACGATTATTGGTAAATAAGAAAATTCCGTCTCACAGCAGGGGAGGGAGGAATAGGGAGGATATTTTAATATTAACGTGGACTCTTATCATGGTCAGCCTAAGGGGAGTATTCTCTGAATCCTTCATACTTCTCTACTATATGGATTCGAATTAAGCTGATTGCTTCTTATACCTGTTTACCAGTATAGCGACTAGCTATTCTTAGTCTTTAATCATAAGCATTGGCGTAAATCCCGGGGGGGATGGGGGGATATATCCCCTCCACTTTTTGGAGAGGGGGGGATGGCGTGTACAAATATCACCCCCCCCCCCACACTTTTTAAGAAAGAAAATATATTTTAATTAATCCGTTAGTAAAATCTTTGAATATCTGTCATAAACAACCATTATATTTTAGAATTTCTATTTGAAAATGCGATTAAAAACTAGAAAAATGGTTATTTTTGGCTCACTCGCTTCGCTCGCTCGCAAAATAAATATTAAAATGTGTGTAAGGGGGTCTGTGGGGGTCAGTGAGAGTGTGTGCTTATACCTAAGTGTGAGATCGGCAGAAAAAAAAATTGTCAAAAAAGTCAATCATCCCCCCCCCCCCACTCCTCAGAGTGGATTTACGCCGGTGATCATAAGTCAGTCATTGTTGATTGAAATCTGATGGTCGTCTCTGATCTATTTTCAGCAATTGGATACATGCTGAACAGGGAGTATAAAGAAGTAATTTGCAGATTCGAGGTTATTCAAAGTCTAATCGGATAATCATGCTAATGGTTTTGTTTTCGTTCGGTTTATTATATCAGTGGTCCCTCGCAATATGTAAAGATGCATAATGCCTATAACAGCAAATAAACTGTTTTAGACTGTGTTTACATCGCAAACAGACTTCTTATAAGCAGCAATTAACCATGTTATTGCATTTATATCTATGGAGATATCTCCATCATCTTTAGTATTTCTCGTGTTGAAAAATTGAACGAAAATTGTTGAATTGATCTTTTTAGAACAATTCAACAATGTTGCGTAACTAAAAGGGTTTTCTATATTTTTTTCAAAAAAGTAATTCCAGAATAATCATCGCTATCATTATCATCATTGTTGTATTTATCTTTATCTTTATCTTTAATCATTATATTCATCATCATCTTTACAATCGTCTCGAGTTATCATCGGCCACCTAATTCCTTTTCTGAAGGAAAGATTAACAAATACCAGAGGGACGAATGAAATAAGAGTATAAGTGAGCTGGATGAGAGAGAGAAGAAATGAGGAAGAGTCTGGGTCTGCTAAAAATGAATGAATGAATAAATGAATGAATGAATGAATGAATGAATGAATGAATGAATGAATGAATGAATGAATGAATTTGAATGAATGAATGAATTTATTACCAAAATTACCAAAATTAACAAAAATCATAATAATACACAGTGATACATACATACATCTTGGTAAAGGGAGCTATCAAATAGCATATGCTAATTGAGGTTAGCCCCACAAGTTGATTACATGAAATTAATCATTGGTATAATCATTCGATTGAAATTTAAATGATCTCTGCATATATACATTTTTAAAACAATGATGAAATCGAATATCAAGTGAGCTTATGATAGATAGAGAATGAACAATAATGAATACATGAATATTTCTGAAAGCAAATTTCAATTTGGTATTCGTCAATCAAATGTTGTCGTGCATAAAAAGGTAAAGAGATAACTCTGCATGTGTTTTTTATATCGCTTTCGCTTTATTTAAAATAACTAAATATTCAATTTTACATTATATGACAGAGAGTAAAATAGAATCTAAAGTGGTCACAAATGATATCAGTTGCGCTGCTCCAAAGCTTTGGAACAAATTACCACTGGAAATACGAAGAGCACCAACTGTTACCATCTTCAAACATGTATTGAAGACCCATCTTTTTTCAGAAGTTTTTGGTTAATTGTATTATATGCATAACTGTTTAATTTGTTTGAGCAGTAGCATTGTTAGGAGCTCTGTTACACTACAGCGCAGTAGAGTATATTTACATAATGACTGCGCTATATAAATGGTATTATTATTATTATTATTATTATTATTATTATTATTATTATTATTATTATTATTATTATTATTATATCTCAGAATTGACACACATTTTATATGGATCTCAATTGGCATAAATTTTTCCCTCTTTTGTTTCTTTCTCCCTCCCTCCCCCCCCCCCCTCCTAGCCCCCCCCCCCCCCCTCCCTCTTCCTCCATTCTCCTCTCCTTAATTCTTTGTCTCTTTGAGTCACCGTCTATCTGTCTGTCATGTCATGTAGAGGTCTTGTGGATCAGTGGATAAGTCTCCGGACTTTGAACCACAGGGTCCGGGGTTCAAATCCCACCGCAGCACTCGCGTCCTTTGGCAAGACGTTTATCTACATTTGTCACTCTCCACCCAGGTGTAGTAAATGGGTACCCGGTAGGAAGAAATTCCTTGAATGCTCGAGTGCCTGATCAGGGTAGCAGTGCTAAAGCCGGGGTAATGATATGCAGCGCTTAGAAACATTTGTATTAAGCGCTATATAAATGTTGCATATTATTATTATTATTATTATTATTATTATTATTATTATTATTATTATTATTATTATTATTATTATCATTATTATTATTATTATTATTATTATTATTATTATTATTATTTCCTTTATCCACAGCTTGATGTTCTGTTGGTATATTAAACAGCAACCGGACTTCTTCCAGAAATCTAGGATTATCTGTTCTCTGTTCTATCAAACAAGTCCTCTTTTCAATGTTCATTTCTCTTTCTAGTTCAAGACCTTTCGTAGGATGTGAGCTGTCCCAAGCAAGCTTGCCTTCTGTATCGTTTCAAAGGACACCTCGACTCCTAGATTATTATTATTATTATTATTATTATTATTATCATTATTATTATTATTGTTGTTATTGTTATTCCTTTCAGTTGGCTGCAGTATTTCTTTCAACACTAAACCCGTCTGTTGTCGTATACATGATGAAATGTAGAAATGCGACAGAATTGATCAAGGCATTTCCTGTAAACACCATGGCGCCATCTACAGTTAGAAATACCTGTAAATATGGTTTGCTTGTCTTCTTCTTCAGCGAAAGTGGCGTCAGTGTGTGTCTCGGCCGATGAATCGCCCTTCTACACACCCTTACCCCTACACTTACCCATATCCTTGGCCCTGCCGTGCCCCTCCACCATAACCACTACCTGTTGGGAAGCTCCTGGATATTCACCTGTATTTTTTAAAATTAATGTTCGCGTAAGTTTAAAAAAATTACAGAAGAGTGAAAGACTTGTTGTTTGCTTTTTTTACAGATTGTTTACATGTATAATTTCAAATCAAATGAGTTCTCAAAGACCGTTTACGTGGAATATTGTGCAAAAAGCAAATTTAATGCACGTAAACATCAATTTTAGAACAGCATTGAATGTTATCTTTGCACAAGTGATCTGGAGGCAGTGGACAGCAAGAATCTCTGGAAATATTCGATTGGTTTGAAAAAGTCTCTGGGAGTTGATGAAACTTATGGAGTAAATTTTCAGGTAAATGGTTTGAATCGGTTTGGTTTTATTTTCCGTATTAAAAAGACATGGGATAGAAATATATAAACAAACATATGAATACAAACAAATGATGAAATCAAGGTTGAAAAGAAAACTCTGCCTAAAGAGCTCTATTCAGAGGCATTATCAAAATGCCTCTGCATGTGATTGTGTTTCTTAGAGGTCCAGAAATTTGAACAACTTCAGGGGGCGTTTCATCAACATTTTTCGTCTGACAAGCTGTCAGATCTGACATCTTTCCTTGATTTT
>CM057171.1:652013-738043 GCA_029962745.1 Echinometra lucunter
TTAGGTAATAATACCTATGTCATTGTATTTAATGCGACTGAAATTATATAGGGAGTTATTCTCAACAAAAAAGGACATTCAATTCTTTTATATGTCCCTTTTTGCTGGATGTTATTATCCTGATAGGAAAAGAGCATTAAACTGTTAAACTAAAAAAAGCTATTTCATTTTTTTTTCTTTCCAAGTTTATAGAATAACCAGCGTATATCCAGTAACGTCACGCATGACAAAATGAATGTTACTTTACACTTTTCGTTCCATCTTTTAACGTAACTCACAGCAATGTAGGGTTTTCTTGTCCTCCTCAAATTAGCACCAATTAATTTTATATTCCATTCCTTCATCATATTCATAGTTCGAAAAAGAAATGTATATAACATAAGCCAATGTGAATGAAAACTGCATTTTTGGATAGAAAATAGCAAGTGCAATTTACACACAAACAGTGACGACAAATACAGGGGTTATATACTTTTCACCGCACTGCCAACATGGTCAATTTAGAGAGTTTAAAAATTACAATGAAATAGCCCTTATTCAAGAACGACACAACAATGAACTGGAAATTAACTATTAAAAAATCCATGAATTTTCCTCTTTAGTGTGTACATGAAAAGAGTGATTATATAATATTCACTGCGTTGCCAATTTAGAGAGTGTGTAATTCCCAGTATATTGGGGTCACAAGATACTGCAAAAAATGTCACTAAAGGGAGGCTGCTTTGGGTTAAACATTAATAATCATTGACTTGAATGAGAATAATCAATATTATCACCTGATTATAAATGAGCAGAGTTTGATAAACCGCATGTACTAAAAATGTTTCCCATTTGAACATTTCCTGTATATTGAAAAAATGCCATTATTTCCCATATTCAAGTGGTTTTTTTTTATTGACAATATTTTCCATGAAGGGGGTGGGTTGCATGAATGTTTATCACACACTGCGTGTAACCACTATAAACAATGTTTGTCATGGTGATGCCATGATGGACAATAGGTCTTGATAACAAACAAACCACCCGTCTATGTACCTGCCACTATGTACGCCATTGTCCCTAGACTGTACCCCCACCTTCTACGAGCAAATAGAACACAATTAAGCCCTGAATTAAAGGGCACGTGCCAACGAGTAATATTATAACCAATTCTTTGGGGGAGCCCCCTCCACGAAGACCCGCGCTCTCCTCCTTAACCCCACACCCGAGGTTGCATGAACAGTATTCCGGGTGAAAAGGAAGCGCCAAGCTATGCACGGTACACAGCGGAGATCCACGATGCCGTGTGCGGGGAGCCTGCCGGCACGCGACCACCTATTCTTAGGTCTCGCGCCCCAGTGGCTAGTTCTTTTGTTACGCGTTGACTTAATCACACTAAATTCTTTCCGAGTCTTCATATATTCGGCTGTATGACAGATTAAAGGGTGAGAGAGAAAGAGAGAAAGGGATAGAGAAGTTGACAGAATATGAAAGTGAGGGGCCGAAACAGAAAGGGCAAGACAGAGAGAGAGAGAGAGAGAGAGAGAGGGAGGGAGAGTGAGAGATAGATGAATAGAGGGAGGGAGAGAGAGAGGGAGAGAGAGAGAAGGAAACAGAGAGTGAGAGAATAAAAAAAGGTAAGACGGGATGATAAATTAGGGAGTTGATAGATATTAATATGTATACATGGAGTTAGGCATTAGGGACTGGTAATTGAACAAATATTGAGATACGGTTGGTTAAGCGCTGAATTGAAAAATTGGAAAAGGAGATGAATAAAATGAAAGTCTAAAGAAAAGATTGATGATGCTGCAGGAATGGGGAAAGCTAGCAGTGAAAGTGTGATGCAAGCTTGAAGAAAAAGTTAAAGAATGAAGTTTCGGAGAAATATAATGAATAAAATTGATACATCAATCGTTCAGCAAATTATTAAGTTAATAATCAGTTTTCATCAACCTTTTCAACCCACAAATCCGTGAGTCGCCCCTTTAATCAATAATCGATAGGCCTGATTATTCAGCCAATAATAATAAGAGTTTCTTAATCAGTCAAAATCAATTTTTTTCCAATATTTATGTTGTGTGTGCATTAATCAAGAAGTTTTTCAACCTATCAATGAAATAATATTTCATTTTTTTCAACCTATCACTGAAATAATATTTCATTTTTTGTAATCAATCATCATAACTCTTCAAATCAATAATCTGAACTAAATGATAACTTTAAGCCAATATTCATAAAAAAATAAAAATAATGATATTTCAGTCAATAAATAAATAAATATTAGGCCTATTTCACTTTTTAAAATTAATTATCATAACTCTTCAAATCAATAATCTGAACTAAAATGATAACTTTATTAACAGCAACCTGATTTGAGTGAACAACATTTCCACAAATTAGTGCTTGAATTTTTTTCAAAATATGATACAGGCAAAGTGAGATTGGTAAAAGGCATGCTCATGGCGCATCCGTGTTTCGTCGAGGAAAAAAAGATGCGTGTCAATGTTTAAATAGTATGTTAGTGATAGCACAAGAGCAAGTACAACAAATTACATTGTTTAATCAGACAGAATTATCTAGTAAAGTAAAGAAACTTGCATATCAAACATTTTTACATGAAAAATAATAGCTTTTTTCAATAGAACAAATATAATTACAAATGCTGTCACATGGATTATGAAATCACATTTTTTAAAAGTGCGAAAAAGCAAAAAGGCGCCCGGCGACAGGGTGACAAAATAATGATGAAAACAAAGGGCAGCGGGTTAAAAAAAGATGATTTGTCAAGCTGCGGCAGCGCTTCCCAATAATAACTTGTTGGGATCCTTTCAATACAATACCCGCTGTGATTATATCATCCCGGCAACAAATACTCCACTGATAGAGTTTGAGCAAACATAATCATATTGTTTCCGCAGTGTCAGTGGCATTTATTTTCCTTTCACTCCGTAGATACCGGTCCCACGTATAGAGAAATAAATTGTTTTCTTTGAGCAAATACTACAATGGCTAAGTACGAGGTATCATGACCCGAGCCCCAGTGATTTAACCAAGCTCCACGCGAGGACTTAATGAATTTCTAGCTCTTCAGCGAACAGGTATTCGCTTTACACAGTGGAAATAGAAAAACGTGTCTTTTGTCCTCTCTCTCTCTCTCCTTCTCTCTCTCTCTCTCTCTCTTTCTCTCTCTCTCTCTCTCTCTCTCTTTCTCTGTCATCACAGGGTTTTGAGAGTTTTTTCTTCTTCTTGGTCATTATCTTCAAATGCCTTCATGTCGGTCGTACTATGATCAATATTGCAGTGAGCGAGTAAAAACGGCTGTGTAAACGGTGACTATGTATTCAGGTGGCGGGTAGACCAGGGGAGACATGGAGGAGAGATCTCGCCTTAGACACAGGGGTAATATTAGAGAGGGAGAAGGGGTAGAAAGACGTGGTACTATCTCGATTGGTTCATAGAGTAGTCGTGATTCATTCGACACTCTGAAACCCGTTCACATTCACAACATAAACCTAGAGATCTTAGAGAGATGTGGACAGAGTGAGGACGGAGCGCACCCAGGACCTCTTGGAGTCATGATCCCTAACCAATGTGCCAAAGTGCTCAAACAATGTTACCAATGAACATGCAGTCAAATTGTTCTTCCTTCATAATTATGCTTACTAAAAAGTTTCAACAACAAAAAAGAGATAATATCTTAAATATTCTTTTCCCTTGGAACCTCCCGACAGTGACAAATATTCAGAGATTCTCAGAAGAAAAAAAGATAATTGGTATTATTTACCCAGGGTAAACACATCAATATTGCTCTTTAGTGCCCTGCAATTATTATTGACAGAACAACATGCCAGGTACCGATTTAATACATCTGGGTCGAGAGGGACAAATATGAGCTAAACACCTTGTCCAAGGATGTAAGCACAGGGCGAGGATCGAACCCAGGACCTCTCGTATGAGAGGCAAGCGCCTTGATCAGTGCTCCAAAAGCAGAGTTTGTTTGGTATAGGGACAGTTAAATTTGCCCTTCTAGTGACGACCGTAAAACACGCTTTGCCACTCTAGAATGATGACAGGGTCAGATTAAAGGCTTGTTCAGATATGAGACGACAAATCCCCGCAACAAATCCCCCAAACATTATTAGTGTACAGATATGATGCGACAAACCACCTCTCTGCTATGTAACGAGCCAACTCTCAAATGAAAGAGAGTTTTGTCAAGAGTTACGGAGACAAACTCATGACAACACATTTTGCTCTAACTTTTTAAAAATTTGATTGGTTCACAGCTTTTTGCAGCCAGGCGACCAAAAAAAAAATGTCTCCTGCCTCGGCAACATGTTTGTTTTTGGGGGGGTTTTTTGCCCCATTGGCTTGTACACTAAAATGTTGTAGGGTTCTGTTGCAGGGATTTGTCTCCTCACATCTGAACAAGGCTTAAGCAATAAATGTGAACAGGATGATTCTAAGAGAGAGAGATAGATGATAGTTGATATGGTTGATATCGTGGATATTGAGATAGTAGATGAGAGTTGGAGAGAAAGACGTGAGGAAATAAATTTAAAGGGTACACGTTGCAGTTTTCTGCTATCTAGATGTACACTGTTAGAACAGTAACTGTTGTTTAAAAATCATTAGGTTATTTAACATTATAACTGTTATAAACTTACCAACTGTTGTTTATAAGAAAAAAAAATCCCATTTGTTTTACGCACATTTTTTAAAACAACAGTTGGTAGGTTCATAATTACGTAAACATCTTAATGATACTTAGACAACTGTTCTAACAGGTGTATAATAGCTAACATTATGTAAAGTGGTCAGCAGAGCACTTTGAAACTTTCTTATATTTATGATAATCTGTAAGTGGGGTTCACATTTCATATTTCCATACTTGTATTATCTTACAATCCCAGCAAAATTTTCAACGTTTTACATGTACTTTATTTTAAACTTTAAATCGAAAGTACTGTATTTTGTATTTATTGATTCAACCATAAAAACACATGAAATCAAAATAGCAACGTACAATAGATGATGAAATTGAATTATGGTTTGGGACACCGAAAAGCAAAATGCTTGTACATGGTATCCCAATAAAGTGATAAAGTCAAATGCAATTTTTAAAGGAAAAATGCTTCGACAAGTTCTCAGTATGCTCACTTTCTGAATGCTAAAAACTCATTCTATTATCTGTATCTTTCTTTTATTTCTTTGTTGTTTTTCATGCTGTTACCTATGACTGTCAGACAATGTACGCAGATAATGTTAACGGTATTAAGCAAGAATCACTTCAGGAACCTTCTTTTAAAAGTTGACTTTTTTAAGTTCCAAGCCGGATTATTTTTTTCTTAGGGGCACTGTTATACATCTGCATGCGGTGACTTATTTGGGTATAATCCATTAACATTGACATCAAAGGATTTTCGGCAGCTCAGACATGTAAGCAATAACCAAATAAACATTTTAATGCGTCAAAAACCCCATTTACAACCCTGTCACCAGACCTAATGTGCGAAGCTCCTTTCAGACAACTTGACGGAAAAGCCCGAAATGTTTGACGATTAAAGCTAATTTGTGAACATTTCTCAATAACACTGCTACATCCCGCTGTGTTTAACTCAACATCATTGTTTTCAACATGTGATTCTGTCGAACACCGCGTGGAATACATGCTGTTAAGATTTCATTGCATTTTATTTCATCAATGCATGCATTTTCAAAGGAGACTAGGTCCCGAAGTCTTAAAATTAATCATGGTGCTTTTGTGAGTGAAAAGAAGTTTTTGTTAGCCTAGCTGGATGCATGAGGCGCGCGTAATAAAATGTGCACAACCGCAAGTGGTGTAAGTGCAAGTCTGTGCTTTGAACATCTTGTGCGAGAGCGCGGAGGAGCAGCAGGGGTCATAGATTTGTGCCACTGCTTCGAGTTCTATTTCACCAGTTTATCTTTCTAATTTTGAGGTTTATTTTTCAGTAACCAATACTTTCGATTTAAACAGCTGAGGATGTCCCCCAAATTTATATTTTTTCTAAACTGTGCGAGGATAGGTTTGCGCGCGTGTGTGCGTGAGTGTGTTACATCTTATATTCCGAAATGTTTCAAAGGTAATTTTCATCCTGTTTCATTATTTTGTTTCATAGCTCCTTTTATCCCGTATTTCTCTACAAAATAGCTACAGAAATCATTTAAATATCATCCTCTTGTATTCCTCTAAAGTCTACCCCGTGCGCTTCCCTGCTGGAGGGGAATTTATAAGACGTAGATTCACTGAATGTAGTAACCTCAACCACACCTCCAGCATCCACACTCACTCCGATAAATAACAATTCCTTTGAGGCAGGGGCGTCGCTAGACTATTTTGAATGGGGGGGGGGGGGTGTAGAGGCCAGATTGCCGACAAATAATGCCACCGATTGCCGACGACCAACGTCGATAAATTCAACCGTATAAAGCCCATTGAAGCATGTTCAATTGTGCACCTCTATCATATTTTCCTTTTGAACTATATTTTGTTCACCTCACTTGCCGAATGTGTTTGTTTTCCGAAAACGTCCTGTATTTAAATATAATACGAGCGAGCGCAGCGAGCGAGGAAAAATATGCACTCTCTTACGTACTTAAGTGATAGTTCTTCATCAAACTACATGGTGGGCTTAAAGATATCTAAATTAATTATATTTGGTCACCTCTCTGGCCTGATTCATTCGTTTTCAAAGACCATCCTAAATCTTAATATTATACGAGCTAGCGCAGCGAGAGAGGAAAAAATCTATTTTTCATGGTAGAAGTGACAATTCTTTATCAAAATACACGATGGTATTAACTATGAGATATCTAACTTATACAGGTACATTTGGTCACCTCACTTGTCGAATTCGTTTGCTTTCCCAAATCCATCTTGTATCTGAATATTGTACGAGCGAGCGTAGCGAGCGAGGAAAAATACATATTTACTCCTTTGCATGATAGAAGTGAAAGTTCTTCATTAAAAGAATGCATGAAGGGCCTTTTGGATATCTTGATTTTGGTAACCTCTCTTATCTAATTCATTTGCTTTCAAAGACCATCCTGTATCTAAATATTTTACGAGCGAGCGCAGCGAGTGAGGAGAAATATATACACTCTATTTTATGGTAGGTGATAATTCTTCATCAATATACACGATGGGCCTATAGCTTGCAAAATTTGTTTGCTTCCCCCAATCCATCTTGTATATAAATATTATACGAGCGAGCGTAGCGAGCGAGGAAAAATTCATGATCCTTTTCATGGTAGAAGTGAAAGTTCTTCATCAAAATACACGATTGGCCTTTAAGGTACCTATTTTGATATATTTGGTCACATCTCCTACCTAATTTTTTTGCTTTTAAGACCATCCTATATCTAAATATTACACGAGCGAGCGCAGCGAGCGAGGAAAATATACATACTGTTTTTTATGGTAGAAGTGATAATTCTTCATCAAAATACATGATGGGCCTAAAGATAATTTATCTAAATTATATATTTGTGTTCATCTCATTTGCCGAATATGTTTGCTTTCCGAATACATCCTGTATCTGAATATAATACGAGCGAGCGCAGCGAGCTAGGAAAAATATACATACTCTTTTTATGGTAGAAGTAATACTTCTTCATCGAAATACCTGATGGGCCTAAAGATATCTAGATTATATAGTGTTCATCTCACTAGCCAAATGTTTTTGCTTTCCGAAAAATCCTGTATCTAAATATAATACAAGCGAGCGCAGCGAGCAAGGAAAAATATACACTCTCGTTCGTGGTACCAGTATTATTTCGTCGTCAAAATGCACAAGTAAATAAGCCGAATATGACTCTATTTGGGCACCTTACTCCTCTTTTTTCCTTTTTTTTTCCTCCTTCCTCTTCCCTCTCCTTTCTCTCTCTCTCTCTCTATCTCCTTTTTTTTTTTTTTTTTTTGCCGACAGCGATCGTGAATTTGCCGACAAGAATTTTGAGTGGGGGGGTGTCACCCCCCCCCACACCCCCCCCCCCCCTTTAGCGACGCCCGTGCTTTGAGGAGGGTTAGAGGTATGGTGGAATCTTGAAATATATTAGCAGGAGCGAATCGGCCTTTCAGCTTGTGTTGGTATCTACTGAAGATACAGAACAACTGATGACTTATGAAGTTTAATAAATCTATTTGCGAGTGTGCGTAGTGTTGGTATGTTTATATACCCTATAAAATGTTTCTCCTGGGCATTTACGGGGTGGATAATAATTAAACCAAACCTACTTAGTTTAATTGCAGCATTAGGAACCATGTACTTCTTGAGATGTAAAACTATCAACTTTATCTACTGAAGACACAGAACAACTGATGACTTTTGAAAAAATTAATGAATCTAATTTATGTAAGTGTGCGTGCATGGGCGGGTGTGTGCGCGCGGGGGTTTCTGTGGGTGTGGGTGTGGGTATGTGTGTGTGGATGTACGTTTGCGTTAATACGCTTATTTGGGGTGAAAAAAAACAGAACCCTACTCTCCCTGCAAAGCATAAAGAGCCAAGCATATCTTATAAAACTTTAAACATCAAATTGTCCTCGCTTTGGCTTTTCAATTAAAATCCATTTCACGAGTTGAACGTCTTATCGCTCCTTGCAATTTTTTTTTCTTTTTAAAAAAAATCCATAAGATTGCAGGAGCTCTCCTTAACGTAGCAAATCAATGCAACTTACATTAATGAAATAGGTCTTTAAAACCTCACAACGCAAACAGGTAAATGTTTCATTAATAAATCACTACACGCACTTCAGCGAGGGTCAATTCTTAATTGTGCCGTCATATACTGGCCAATTAAGACAAGTGGTGGCTTTCTTGGTATGTATGGGGTTAATGCCGGTATATTTCATTGCATCGCGTGTGCGGTTCAGCTGGTTTGGACTCTTAATTGTCCAGGAAAGGAGAGATACTTCCCCGGAGAGCTTCAGGCGTTCTTTACGCCACTTACCCGCTCAAGTGCGTTATGAAGTGTGGAGGAAATTTGTAATCGAAGGCGCCAGTGGTATAGAAACCAAGCAAAACGGTCTTTGGTTATTGGTGAACCCAGAATGCAAATGATATTTTGCTGAGTTAGTCAGAGAGAGTATGTGTATAGTGCTTGGATTCCTGTTTCTTACGTCATTATATGTCCGTGGCATTGTAGGGAACAAAAGAAAAGTGTATAAAGATTATTTATGTACACAAGAATTATTTGGAAATATGATATTTCAATTTTCTGTAATTTGCAATAATGTGTAAGTTATTTTCTCCTTTCTCCTCTTCTTTAACAACTGCAGATGATATATCAGTATCTCAAGCACAAACGATTGAAATACCATTAATTACGATTTAATGTTTAATAACAGAGTGTCAGTGATAAGAAAATGAATACTGTGAGAATGGTTTACAATACGCAAAAAGCAGATACCCTGCCCAAACGATACGGGATGTACGCGATGCAGAAGAAGGGGAAAAGGTCCCTGAATAGGCCTATTACAATTTTTTATTATTCTGTATTCTTGATATCAACATGTCTTCACTGACAGAGGAGACTGTTATAATTGGCCAAATGGACGCGAAACAAGATTATAGTATACTGTACTGACAGTTAGATGCCTGAAACCATGCCGAGTTTGTCAGCCATGTGGGATCATCACTTTAAAGGAAGCTTCGAGAATATTACTTTTTTCCAAGTTTGGTAAAGGAGAAGGGGAGATATATAGAGAAAGTGAGAGGTTAAGAGATTGAGAGAGATATATATATACATAGATGGACAGAAAGACAGACAGAGAGAGATGGAGAGAGATGGAGAGAGACGGAGAGAGAGAAAGAAAGAAAGAAAGAAAGAAAGAGACAATAATGACAGCGAAAGACATAGAGAAAGATGAAATGCAAGAGAGTATTAAAAGTGATGGTGGTGCTAATTTCCTGCATTTTGATTATTATTCGTCTTCTTAAATGAGAGTATCTTGATATTGTTAAAGAATACATTATTCTAATAAAATGCACTTGGTATCATGAACAAAGTATAATTGTGAACACTACCAATGTATCCAATCAGCTAGACAGACAGGCAGAACGATAGAGGGGGCGTGGCGCCATTTTGATGGATAGAACGGTGAACCTGAAAAATGTCTTATAAGAATTATTTCATAGGTTATAAAATACGTCCGTCCTTATGTCGAAAATGCAATGGTAAAGTTATGTTAGAGTAGTGGAACTTGCCAACTACTGGCTTTAAAGAGAGAGAGTTTGGTCTCCTTTAAGGCGCCTTTCCGCTGTCCGCAATGGCAAGAGATATACGCAACCAACGCGAGCCAAGATTCAATAAACTCGAGCGGTCGTCATCCACTTGAACGCCGGGCAAGTAGTGGCGTCGCTATCCTGCACTCTACCATGTCCACCGATCGATGCAAACTCATTAGCTATGTGATTACACCTGTGCCACCTGCGCGGGCGTCGCGGGGGGACCGCGGCGGAGAGGTGGCGAGATGGACAGTGGTAGGGGTAAGGGGATCCGGGGGGATTAGCTTGTGTGAGGATGTAGCTAGCTAGAGATGGGCTCCAGAGTTTTTATTAAGGTTACAGGGGGGGGGGGGATGATGATGAGAGGAGGGTGAAGGGGGATATGCTAATGGCAACCTGACACTCGATGTGACAGTGCCGTGGTTATTAGGATGGTAACACACCGGTGGAGGGTTAAAGGGTAGGTCCACCCTAGAAGTTTCACTATTTCAATAAAAGGAGATAAATTTGAACAGCATTTTAAAAAAGAAATGAGCAAAATCGATCAAAGAATAAGAAGATTACATTCATTTACATTTTCTAGTAAATAACTCTCGGTTCTGCAAATTGGCAACACTGATGACATCATATGTGAGCAGGTCTCCATTCACTTTGTACATGAAATTTCAAATTTTCTCAATTTTCTTGGAAGTTACACATTTTCTTATGACTATGGGGGTTAGAAAATGTTTAACTTCCATGAAAATTGAGAAAATGTGAAATTTCGTGTACAAAGTGAATGGAGACCTGCTCGCATATGATGTCATCAGTGCTGCCAATTTGCAGAGCCGAGAGTAGTTTACTAGAAAATGTAAATGAGTGTCATTTTCTTATTCTTTGACCGATTTTGCTCATTTCTTTTTTTAAATGCTGTACAAATTTATCTCCTTTTACTGAAACAGTGAAATTTCTAGGGTGGACTTACCCTTTAAGGTTCTTCAGACGATCTGAATGTAGGATGCGTAAGATTAAGGTTATGGAAAACAAAATAGGAGATGAAAGTATAGACTGTCAAGGATGAAGAGAGAAAAATAATTAATAGAATTGAATTTAAAAAATAGAAGATTAGTCATAGAAGAATGATAAGAAGAAGAAGAACGAGAAAAAGAAGAAGAAAATAAAAGAAGAAATGACAAGAAGAGAAAAAGAAGAGGAGAAGAAGAAGAAGAAGAAGAAGAAGAAAAGCATGATAAGTACAGACAATTAAAAGAGAATGAAAAGAAAGGGGATGAAAATAAGAAAAAAAAACAAAGAAGAAAATAGTTTCAGGAATGCATGTAGGAAGGCCCCTGCTCAATCCAAATTGTTTTTCTTTCATGCTGTCTAAAATTGAGCACACACACATACGCGCACACACACACACATACGCGCATACACACACTCACTCTCTCTCTCTCTTTCTCTCTCTCATCTCTCTTTCTAACTATCTGCGTCTCTGTCACTCACTTTCCCTTGTCTTCATCTTCTCTTTCTTACATCTATTCCCCTTTTCTCTCTCTTTCTCTCTCTCATCTCTCTTTCTATCTGCGTCTCTGTCACTCACTTTCCCTTGTCTTCATCTTCTCTTTCTTATATCTATTCCCCTTTTCTCTCTCTCTTTCTCTCTCTCATCTCTCTTTCTAACTATCTGCGTCTCTGTCACTCACTTTCCCTTGTCTTCATCTTCTCTTTGTTATATCTATTCCCATTTTCTCTCTCTCTTTCTCTCTCTCATCTCTCTTTCTAACTATCTGCGTCTCTGTCACTCACTTTCCCTTGTCTTCATCTTCTCTTTCTTATATCTATTCCCCTTTTATCTCTCTCTTTCTCTCTCTCTCATCTCTCTTTCTAACTATCTGCGTCTCTGTCACTCACTTTCCCTTGTCTTCATCTTCTCTTTCTTATATCTTTTCCCCTTTTCTATCTCTCTCTTTCTCTCTCTCATCTCTCTTTCTAACTATCTGCGTCTCTGTCACTCACTTTCCCTTGTCTTCATCTTCTCTTTCTTATATATATTCCCCTTTTCTATCTCTCTCTTTCTCTCTCCCATCTCTCTTTCTAACTATCTGCGTCTCTGTCACTCACTTTCCCTTGTCTTCATCTTCTCTTTCTTATATCTATTCTCCTTTTCTCTCTTTCTCTTTCTCTCTCTCATCTCTCTTTCTAACTATCTTCGTCTCTGTCACTCACTTTCCCTTGTCTTCATCTTCTCTTTCTTATATCTATTCCCCTTTTCTCTCTCTCTTTCTCTCTCTCTTTCTCTCTCTCATCTCTCTTTCTAACTATCTGCGTCTCTGTCACTCACTTTCCCTTGTATTCATCTTCTCTTTCTTATATCTATTCCACTTTTCTCTCTCTCTTTCTCTCTCTCATCCCTCTTTCTAACTATCTGCGTCTATGTCACTCACTTTCCCTTGTCTTCATCTTCTCTTTCTTATATCTATTCCCCTTTTCTCTCTCTCTCTCTCTCTCTCTCTCTTTCTCTCTTTTCTCTCCTTTCTCTCCTTTCTCTCCTTATCCATGTTATCTCTTCTCTCTTTCTCCCCTTTCTTGTATCCTCTCTCTCTCTCTCTCTCTCTCTCTCTCTCACACACACACACACACACACTCCACACACTCCGGGACAACCCCACCACCCATATACATGTACTGAGATACCTACCTAAAAGTGGTTTAACGCATGGCCATGACGGTTGATGCAAGTGGATACACGTCCTTCACGTCCTTACATCCTCTTTGCAAATGCCAAGAAAAGCTAAACATAAGATAACAAAAATGTATAAAACATTAAAACAGCCTTCAAACAAGACTATAAGAATAGAAAGAACCTATGTTGCACATGCACTCCAAAAAAATAATATTGGGTAAAAATATTCCGTGAGGGTAATTATGCGTACAACCATCTTTGGGCATTTCTTTAGGCATTTCTTTTTATCCAATTTGATGGAAAATTTGCCCATTCTAAAGTAATTTACTGCTTATTTTAACCCTAACCATGCTAACTGAACAATATGCTTCCTGCATTCGGTAAAAATATTGCCCAAAGTTGGTTTGACATACAATTAACCTTGTGCTGGTTAAAATTTTACCCAATATTTTTTCACAGTGCATGTGGAGATGCTTTCTGTAATCCAGATATGTATCGCTTGGCTCGTAGTTTATTGATACCTTCCTACATACAGTCATTCTCACATTATTTTGTAAAGATTAAACAAAGTCATGTCCATGGGCGTCAGTATGTTCTATATATATATATATTTTTTTTTTTTAAGGGGGGACACTGTCAACAAACGGGGACATGAAAACATTTTTGAGGGGGAAATTCATACACACACACACAACAAAAGGTCCTTAGCTTAAAATTGGGGGGACGTATATTATTGTGTCTTCCACCCTTAAAATTTTTTGGGGGGATGTGTCCCCCTGTCTCCCCTATTATTAACGCCTAAGGCAATGTCGATGTCGATTTCATTACCATAATTTGGTTCCTCTTTTATATCCTTTTTGGCAGAGATTAACCAAGTACGGTTAAACAGGTTAAACTAAAAAGAAAAATAAAGTATTTAAAAATTATTTAAAAAAAAAAACCTGATGGATTTTTCTTCTAACCAAAGAGCGTCTGGTCCCTTTGAAGACGGATAATATCACATGAGTCATGGGGAATAAGCAGATGCAAACGTTCTTTATGTGTCAGAGAATGCGAAGAAAATTAGGCAATTTTCAAACTGTCTGTGCTTGTTAAAATATTCCTTTCATATATCCCTACTAAATGGAACCGAGGAAGGAGTTTTGACACATTCAAGTATTATGATTCCATAATTGATTTTTCCCTCGTCTCCCTACCCCCTCGTCCCCGTTTATCTTTTCCCCCTCGATTTTTTTTTCACAAGTTAAGGATAAGAATTTTACAAATAAGCCAAGTTCTACCGCGAAATTCCCGGGAGCCAAACCGGTGTTGGCCTACCAGCGCTTGCAGAAGAGACATCGGAGAACGCAGGGCGAGTCAACCCTATACCTCACCCCCAGCGGGCAAACACAGCGACTCACTAAGTAGCTGTTATACTATGTTTCTCTTTGGAGGCTCAATCCTCCATTTCTTAGGCACTGCATTTTTTATTGAAACTTTGACTTGGATAAAATGGCAACAAAAGCTCCCCTTTCTTTCTCTCTCTCTTTCTCTCTCTCTCTCTCTCTCTCTCCTTCTCTTTTTTGGCATATCCCCTTTTTAACCCCGGCGCCTTTCTCGCACTTAATATGCGGCACATTTATTAGTTTGACACAGTTCAGCCCCTCACAAGTTGGCGTATTTTAATCCGAACCATAGATAATTGAATATGGATGCGTCACCGTGGAGATAGAAGTTGTTAATTCGACTTGCTGTGATATCACCTTTCACCCTTCTAGTGTTTTTAATATCGGTGGTACTACACTGTTGCTCATAAAGTTGGAATGAAATTGTTTACATAGATTAATGAAATGATTTTGACAATGATTTCTTTCTAATTTATAAATATACAATTCCAAGATTATATTGAAACATCATGAGTGACTATTTGTTTGTTTTGCGTGACACCTAAAGCATGTGTATGCTCTAAGTAAGAAATCACGGGACGTACAGCTTTAAGTCCTCTCCGAACGGTAAAACAATTCCTTTACAAAAGAGCAATATTTTGTAGGTCATCGAGTTGGGTTTGTAATTGCTTCAGCACTGAATCATGTCCTTACGCGGCTGGGGGTGGGGTAGGGGTCATCCCTCAGAAATTTCATGAAAAACAAAGAAAATGTAATACAATTTTTAATACTGCATTGCATGCATTGCCCCCGTCCCTACTGAAAAATCTCTTTTTATACGACCATGCACTGAACCACAATACATATCTACTCCTCCTGGTAAGATCTAAGCTTCATTAATCATTCATAATTGTCACAGTCAATTGGTGAGTGGAACATTCTGAGGTAAGTAAAAAAAAAAATTATCTCTTTAGAGCAACACTGTATTAAGGAGAAGATGAGATAGAGGGGAAGAATAGTAAGATGTTGATGACCTTGTCAATACGAAGAGGTCAAAGACATAAATTGTCTATAAATTGAATTATCAAAAAGAATTTAATCTCTAATTGTTTTCAAATCCTAATCAGCCGTATGACTCGTTTGAATTTGAACTTGAAGGGAATAAAGAAAGGCGCGGGGGGTGTTCATAACTGATGACCAAGAATAAGGAATTTCATGGTTTCGTATATCTTTGAAATATATTCAGATTTTGGTACATTATAAAACAACGAAAACAAATTGTTGAAAAAGAGATGATGTTCTTATGCCTTTGTATTGTCATGGCATGAATCTGCATGTATACTGAATCATCACAACTACACCATGGTTCGATATTTGAAGCCTCTCATGATAATGCAGAATATTGGAATAGATTTGTATGCACCAACTGACCCCTCCCCCTTTCTCCATTTTTCTTTCTCTTTTTATCTCTCTCTTAAGCACACTGGTCATCACTTCTGCTCTTAACGTTAATATTTATAATTGGTGCCCTGGAGTTCATACCCCTGGCATCCCCCCTTCTCTATCTTTGTTTCTCTTTCTCTTTCTCTTTCTCTTTCTCTTTCTCTTTCTCTTTCTCTTTCTCTTTCTCTTTCTCTTTCTCTTTCTCTTTCTCTTTCTCTTTCTCTCTGTCTCTCACCCACTCTCTCTTTCTTTACTTAATCCTAAATGACAGTGCCTTATAGCAATTTTAAGAACACGTAAAAATAGTTATAATTTAAGTTAATCTGAGACGAAGGCAAATGCTCCACTTTTATTTATTTATTTATTTATTTATTTATTTATTTATTTATTTATTGTGTATCTCGGTACCTTTAGAGTAGAACGCATGTTTCTCTGTGTTTTGTTTTGTCTTTCGTCAAAATAGAGAGAAATCCTTTACATGCACGGTAGGAAGATGTAAGGATAGAAAATAGGAAGTGTATATGGTAAGCTTAAGCCACTCTATGCGTGGTTCATCCCCGGCCTATACTTATTATCGAATAGAATACTGGCATTACACGCGAAGGGAAATTTTATAAAGGGCTCACATGCATAAACCTATTATCAGACAATGTCGGAGAGACGTTGGGAATAGGCCACTGTATTTTTGACATCCCTGGAAATTTGCATATTAATTTTGTCCATTTTTGTTTTGATTTGTTTTTGTTTTGTTTGTTTTGTTTTGTTTTGTTTTGTTTTGTTTTCGGTTTAGTGCGTTTTGTTTAGCTTTTTTTTTTTTTTTTTTTTTTTGGCTCTTTTTTTTTGTCCGGAGTCCTGGTTTCAATCACTTTCGTTCCTTTAAAATTCCCAAGGAATAAAACTTCATAAAATTAGCTAAAATTGTGAAAATGATCTACCTGTTCGGCATTCCTGACTGTCACAATGGTGATAGCAAACAGAAACAAAAAGATGTCTTCTTTGTCGCTACAACAAGTTGTCTCGCAGAGTGGGTATCCCTATATCACGCGTTGTTTGTATATCATTGCGAGTTGTTTGGGTTCCCACGTCACCACCCAGAGAGCGCCCAAGTGTCGGGGGAGACGTCTTGTGAGATGCCGCTCAGTTAAACCGGCGTGATACTTGTCATATTCAGGTGATGCGTTTGCTTCTCTCGCTACCCACCTCTTCTCTCTCTCTGTTTCCTTTTTCTCTTTATTCTTGTTGTTCATCTGTATTTTATTCGTATTTCTTATCTTCTGCAAATCTCACAACTTCCATTACTCTTTGTCTTCTCTTTCTTTCTTCTTTTCTTTCTAAGTTTTCTATTTTCCGTCTTGTTTTTATATGATGATATTGATAATAATGATACTGAGAATACGGATGAAGGCGACTTGCTGATCATCATTATGACGATAGTGGTAGTGATGCTGCTGCTTACACCGACGATGACGATCGAGAAAGTCCGATTGAGCCTTTGTACTTAATTATTTTTTGAGTCACTTTAATTCTGTCTGTATTTAATCAAAGCAATAAAAAAATACTTTGGATGGACTATAATTCTGCTTGCTTATATACTTATCGAGACGATTTAGGAGTTTTATTTTGTCATCACATAGATGAAAACATGACACTCAATCTAACACTCCCCCCCCCCCAAAAAAAAAAAAAAAAAAAACATCTTGAGATTTTCTTGTTTTCAACCAGAAGCACCCTATCCCCTCACCGAAATTGGTATCTATCCCCACCCATCTGCACCACCACCACTACTACCACTACCACTACCACCACCACCACAATTCGGTTTAAGACTGGTAGATTCCATTCGACTATTATAGAGCCATCTTTTTTTTTTCTGATTTTCACTCAAATGTAATTGAGGTTACTATTTTGATTTATTCGTGCCAGTGACGTTATTCGTTTTGTAACAGATAAAGGCGATAGATTATGATAAGTAAATAAAGAGAAGTAACGAAAATTAATGCTACCATACATGGGGGAAAACTGCGTTATAACACATAAATCACTGAAATACAATCATTTGTCATCATGTAATAACCAGTCGCCGTTCCATTGTTGTATAAACAAACTGGGATTGGTGCCTTGTACGCGGCTCAGATTTAATAACCTGTCATCGGAGAGAAACTCCCCCGTCAAAATTCCTGTATGCGCGGTCTACTTTCTAACCCACTCCACGGAGAGCCCCTCGGCACCGAGTCCCCGTCGGCGGGTGGACTGAATTGGGCGTAAGGGGGCAAACGTCGTTTAGATAAACCGAACAGAAATGGACGATGGTCGCAGATTATATCAAAAAGGGGGACGACCAAAAGAAAAGAAGGGGAGAAAGTTCGCGGCAAATTGACCGGGTAATTGAAGACTACTGACCAATTAAACTATTCACAGAGTCTCAGCACCGGGCGCGTGTCATCGACGCATGCGCAGAGGCGGTATGATTAATTAACAAGTCACGTTAATGGTGTTTCTAGTCGATACACAATATTTTATTCAATGTGGA
Source organism: Echinometra lucunter (assembly GCA_029962745.1). NCBI lineage: Eukaryota > Metazoa > Echinodermata > Echinoidea > Camarodonta > Echinometridae > Echinometra > Echinometra lucunter. The sequence continues at coordinate 670,245 of CM057171.1, forward strand.
GTGTATGCCCAGTTCGTTGGCTGCGCACTTATTTGCATAACAAACGCGTAGAAGCTGTTCGCGTGTCTGCCGATGAATAAAAGGAGAAAGAGAAGAGATTTAAAGTAGGGGTGGAGAGAGTTATTTCTAGCGGTTAAATACAAACAATATTTGAAACAAGGATGCTTTGAAGAACGGCTAGCGGGAGCTTTGGAAAAAGAGGTCGAAAAGACAAAACCAAAATTAGCCACAGGCTGGTATGCTTGGACCGCTTGGGATAAAAAGGACCCCGAAAAGCCCGGGGAAGTCATTTGGGTTTAACCAGGCTTCTAATAACAAGGCGGTTGATTTAGATTGAACTTTGCAAAAGCACCTCGCCTTTTTGACAACCAATATTTTGTGACGTATATTATGACGAATAGTGCTTCGTCATTCTTTGGACTGCAATTCGACTTGGACACGCGTTTCTTTTCATGAGAAAGCTGACGTCCTACTCAATTATTTAACATCTTATCAGCCGTATCATGCTTATAGTAGACTGTACCTATTTATAGGAGGTGGTACCCCTTTCTAAAATTATTTTGCTGAAACCACTGCACTTTCTTCTTGCGCCATAACTAACATGTTACATTCTAGCACTAGTCAGAGCCTCATCCGCCGGGGATTGCACCTCTATGTTGAAGACGGGCAATAGCTAAGTCCCGTCATATCTGTCTTCAGATAATATCTCTCACGGTTTGAAAGGAAACCATCATTTTGCGACGACGGCGACAGCGCCTTTGATTTCGATTCTGGACATTGAAAGCTTGACGATGACGAGTTTTAAAGCCATTTAAAACAGAATTCTTTTAAGCAGTACTTTAAAAACTTGCGTTTTGACAGGAATCAATTTTAAATGTGCCCTGTCCGTTTTCTTCGAAGAATCGATCTGGAAGATTTTGAGTCTGATTAGTGTTGAGACGGGTGATTCTTCTTCAGACCACACTTTCTGACAGACTTCTCCCCGACGTCCCTGGCGTTCGGCACAGGAAAAGAGTGGAGAAAGACATCTTGCTGTGTATATTTTAGTGAGTATCTTTTATACTAGACACTCAGTTAAGTGTTTTGCAATGATATTGCACCAAGTACTCAGAATGTGTTCCTTCGTTATGCATTTGAGTTCATTTGTTATCATCAAATATGACTCATCTGAATAACTTGATTGTTGGGCGGTGCCATACTTTATCCTTAGAATGTTAGATATCATGTTTATACTTTTCATACAGGATCTCACAATCACAACATTCATATTTACTTTATCATTCTTTTACTGAGTGTTTGAAAGACACAAAATATCTTATCACTGCCCCCTCTTTCTCTCTCTCTCTCTCTCTCTCTCTCTCCTCTCTCTCTCTCTCTATCTATCTATCTATCTATCTATCTATTCTCGCTAAGTCCCTAACTTAGGCCATGTTAAGCCATATTTGCTTTTAATCGTCTCAGTCCATTTTGGGCTCCCAGATATTTTTACTCTCCGAAGATCTGCTTTTTTACTTTTGATATTTTCGATTTGAATGGATGATCCCTCCATATCATAAAACTTTCATTTATAAAGTGCCTTTTCAAATTCAGATACAAAATGCATAAAACACAGATACAAACAAGAAATAAAACAGGAAGTTACACAGTAAACATGGTAAACAAAAGAATGAAAAATTAGAAAAGATGTGTTTTGAAACATTTCTTAAATGCTGTGAGACTTTGACAATTCTTGAATTCCGGGAATAATGACTTACAACATATTTACTGCCAAAAAAAAATTGCTTATAAGAATGCTGCATGATAATAGTTTTTACTGTCTTATGTGTCACCGATGCAGTGCTTTCATAATTCTAAATAATGCAGGACCTTAATATAATCTTGATAATGGTGTTTGTATTGATTGCAGAATATTTACAGTTTGCTTCTTTAAGAATTATACATAATTGCCGTTTACAAATTAATAAGCAACAAAAGTAAAATGAGATAAACTACACTTTGTCAAAAAATACATTTTGTCTTTAAGTCATGTCAGAAGAACCATCCGCTAATTTCAATTTTTAATGGTTATTTCTTATCTTTCTTTGTTTTCAGTACCTACTCTATCTTAAGTTTCGTTCCATTTTTAGTATTCATCGACATTATTTTATTCAATTTTCCCTAGTTCATCCTCACTGTTATTCTCTCTCTCTCTCTCTCTCTCTCTCTCTCTCACTCACTCACTCTTTCATATTTATCGTATGAAATTGTCTTTCTTTTTTAACTATACCCATTCCACTATACCCCAAAAAATCCTGTACATTTGGGGCTCTTTTGTTTCTCTTCTGTTATCTAGTGTATTCTGTATTGATTTCGGTTTCTCTTGACTTTAAGTTGTTTTTATTGGCTTTTCATTCCAAAATATAAAAAACAAGAAAATTTCAACATTTCTTTACATTCTCTTGTATAGTATATATATATATATATATATATATATATATATATTTTTTTTTTTTTTTTTTTTTTTTTGCTTGTGTTTTGTTAGTGTATACCCATGTCTCTCGATTTATAGCATTTAGTCTGAATTATTTACATGTTTCAACAGTGGCTCAACCCAAACGATTATTGAACAAAATATCTTTAATCATGTGCGTGTATGTGCGTATTTTGGGGGGTGTGGGGGAGGGGGAGGGAGAGCGGGGGGGGTGTCACTAATTTCCGTCTTCATTCCATATAGTTAATTTGATTGTGCATCGTATTTGTATGTTATATATTCAACTCAAATGTATTTCACTTCACTGTATGAAGTCTGTTTAATTTGTATCGATTAGAATGAATACAATAAAGAATATTTTTTAAATAAATTTCATTCCCTTATTCACCTCATGATACATGAAACAAACACAACATACGAGGTCGTCATAACAAGTGTTTTCTCTGTTTAAATATTTGGAGTGTTTTACATCTTCCCATGTCAAATTAGAGACTTTGATTGAAACCATTCTCGAACTGAAAGGAAAATACTTTCTTAAAATAAAAAGGGTGCTCCGAACGAATCGGCGGTGTTTCGGAAAGCCGCCGAGCTCCTTAGGGAACGGAAGCCACCCGTTGGTGTGCCGTAGGCCGAAACTCTCCGATAGTAAACCCTTCGTTGGTGGTGTCTTCGCTGAAATAGGGGAAAACCTGCCCGACTTTATAAATAATAGAAGTAAAATGAAACGGTGTGAATTAACACCAATAAAAATCAATTCATTGAAATGCACATTATGATGCGTGTTTCTTTTCAACGTTCTAACAAAGACATACAGACTGGCACAAATTGCATTATTTATTTTGAAAAATGGTATTAACTTTTTCAGTTGTTGAATTTGCCATAATTATAGCGATCATGCGCTGATGCGTGGCTTGCACTAAAATTGATACAGTCTGATGTGGAAATGAAAAAAATTATCATACTAGCATGGACGTAGATAGCGGGGGGTGGGGGGTGGGGGATGCATCTTCCCACATCTTGAAGTGGACTCATATATGTGTGTACAAATATATATACCAATGGGTCAATCATATCCCCCCCCCCCCCCCCCCCCCTTCCCGGTATGAGGATCTGTCTACACTAATGCATATAGAATCAGTCGTGGGAAAAATTTTATGGAGAAAAGCCTTCAAATACACTGTATGAGAGATGAATTAGAAGAGATTTTATCATTTCATCATTTTATGGACTTATTCAGTTGTATTTGACCTGACAGAATGATATCGAGGAAAACAGAAAACAAAATTGAAAGACATGGTTTCGTGGCGTTCAACATATTACTGTAGGAATTCATAAACATCTTTAATTCTTAAAATTCTTGCACATCAGAATTCATATCAGACTGTATCTACTTTCATCTTTATAGACTATTTTTACCTGCTTGAACTTCAATCAGTTTTGAACAAAAAAAAAACATGAATTGCGAGCAATATGTTTCATCTACTGTCCCTGTAATTTTTTTTATTTCTTCAGTTAAATCTTCCGAAATTATGATTAAGAATTGCTGGAATATATGTTTCTATCTTTCCTGCATTGTCCTGTCCGTTTCTGGTGTGTTTGTTCATTTCTTCCTGTGTCATTTTTTCTTCCTGTTCAGTCCATTTAAATATTTCCGCTATATTATCTTCAGTTTTCAATCTTGATACCTTCACATTTCCCTGTATTATGTTCACAATGTTTATGTCAACTTAATTGTATTCCGCGCGGTGAAATTTGTCTTAGTCCTCTCTTTCTTTGGGTATACAACGTTTTGAGTTTCAATGAGCATTGTATCTTTATATTCAGAATGCAATTAAGGATATCAATCTTGAATAGGATTTTGTTTGCTCTTGGAATGGAAATAAATAATTCTTAGATTTAGATTTAGATTTAGATTTATTTATTTCCGTTCAACAATTTTTTTCAAAATACAATCAAAGTAACAATACATATTCCATATAATAGATAATACAAACAAATCAATGACATTTCGTAACAAATGTTGAATATGAATTAAACAAAGCTACAATTTGTTGCAGTAATTTTGTCAATGAAAAGAAACAAGAAATGAACGGAGGGACTTGCCAAGAAAAGCAAAAGCTTGTAAAGAAGGCAAGCCCCTAAACTTAGTTTCAATACTAATTATAAACAAACTATATATACAACTATATACAAAAATCGAGACGGACGCAGAAGACAATTCAATTCAAACACTTAATTCAAACACTCAAATTCCTATGATTGAAAAAAATTAATCATCTGTTCAAGAATAAAGCAAAGTTTCTCACTCCCAGTCATCTTTTTTAATGTGAGGCGAGAGTTTCAGTATGATTAACCCATTCGTGACAGAGGGTCCACATTATGTGGTTTGGTCTTATAACTTTTGATGCAGAGCCCTAGAAACCATTCCAAATACATGAGTAGAAAGAGCAAAAAATTCTACACAAACTGTGCCCATTTTGGTTGCGTCAGTATTTTCTGTTCGATGTTGAAAAAAATTTTTAATGAAAATAAGCATTAAAATCCTTAAATTGGCAATGCAATGGAAAGTTTAAAATCACCATTTTTTGAATTCTCTTCATACTTTTTGCCAATTTATATTTATTTCAGATACACGACTTTTTATTTTAAAAATGTAGCAATGAAAGAAAAATTTTGGTGTTGCCAATTTGAAGAGTAAAAGCTGATCAAATTAGGCTTTAAATAATTCCTGTCATGAATGGGTTAAGCAGCAATTCATAGCCAGATAATGGTGTCATCAAAACAAGTATACCTCACGATTTCGCTTATTTCCCTTGAAGTTCGAGGACAATTTTTTTTCAATTCCATCTTCCCTCTCTAAATCAATGAAAATTAATTCAGTCGAATTAACTGAAATATATTGCATTTGAAGAGCCACAATGGGGGAGGGAGGATTGAAAAACAGGAGGGAAAATCTTATCGATTTCTTTTCTTAAAATCGATTCTGAGTCATCGGCAGCATCCATTAGTATAATCCTAGAATCCAAAGTTTCCATGGTTTTGGAACTAAGATCCCAGTGTAATGAATAATCACAAAATACCAAACCGTGTCGTTTTAATATCTATCAGATAATGATATCTTGCGCATTCATGAAAAATATTTTTATTGTAATTTCATTACATCATGATAAGCATGTGCATGTCATAGTAAAATAGTTACTATATTTGCATTCCGAAATCAGTATTACAATGACCATAATGACCAAAAATAATAGTTACAACAATATTTTCCTAAATGACAGCAGAAATTGTCTGCGTGGTGGACACAAGGTGTAACGATTTCGTAACCAACAAGAGGAATTCAATTAACAAAAAAAGTAATAACATTTTTAAATTCATTTTGGTGGTATTGCTCCAAAAATTGTGATCGAATGATGAATGAGACGAGTAATAATGTTGTACATTAAGTTCAAATAATCTAGTCAGTATATATTTACATGAGCTGCTTAATGCAATGTACCGTGTTGGAATGATAAAAATCTGAACATCTTTTCTTTTTTCCTGATTTAATGTCTTATACTTTGAGTATAATTACCGTTTCATCTTTCTGCGTTACTGTTAAAGGAACTAAGTATGAGTTAATCATAATGGATGTTTTTTTTTATTATTTTCTTTCTCTTTTTTTCCCACTTATAGGATTGGTATGCTAAGGGAGATACTTCGAATGTTACTTTCTGTCAACAGCCATCTAAGAAATCATCGGACGTATCATATTGCCTAGTCGACGAGCAAAGAAATATTAGAAGGCTGCATTAACGTCAAATAACACTGTGAAAAATCCTCGGTGATCATCGACCTTTTCTTCAATGATGTCCATGATGATGGAGGAATCGCACTCGGAGTCCGCCCTGTACTCGACACCGACCTGCGTTCAGCTTGGCATCCCTCTCCCCGACTGCCCGGGCGGGATGTATCCCATCAGAGATCCCCATCACCCATCAGCAACCAACCCCGACGTCCCTTTCCCAGTACCCAACTACCTTGATCCACGCTATGCTAGTTCGTTCATCAGTCACTACGGGCATAGTTACGTTCCGCTACCGAACCCCTTCGGCTTCTACGATCTCGAGCCGAGCTTCATCCGAAGACGCAACGAACGCGAACGGGAGCGCGTTCGGAATGTTAACGAGGGCTACGCGCGTTTGCGCGAACATCTTCCTTGCGATAATCCTGAGAAGCGCATGAGTAAGGTTGAGACATTGCGAATGGCCATTCGGTACATCAAGCAGCTACAAGGTGTACTGGTTGATAGTGATGAAGGAGAGAAAGAAAACAATTGTGGAGAACCGGAGGAGAAAGAAAGTGGTTACCATAGCAGCGAAGGTGATGAGAAATAAACATCAGTCATTCACATTTTTGCCAAAAACTATCACCATCTTCACATAATTTTGATCAGCAGATTTTCGCGTCATAATTGGCAAGGCGGTGGTCGTGGTCTCCGCCCAAGACTCAACATTTAAAGCCCGTGACATTAATCAAGGAGCTTCAATTATGAACATTGTGTAATCAGATCTTCTAGATAGGGGAAATTAGACATCACTGATCATGAAGTCATTGAAATATTGATTAATTCTAACGGAATTCTAACACGCCTAGGATGGGGTATCCTCGAAGGTTAACGTCATGCACTACTTTTGAGCAAGAAAGCTTTCAGTGCTAAGTTTTCACAGTCTTACAACGAAAACACACAATGCCCATTCCAGACTTACATTTTAATGCCTGTTGGCTATATATTTTAGAAACATGTGAATAGTTGCCGGCCCTTTTCTTTTTTTTTTAACACTATGCTTCTCTGTATAATATGTCAGGGTATTAAGGATAATCTGAATTCTTACCTTGGTGGAGATCCTCGGTTAATAACAGTAGAATCGACCATCAAACCACAAAAACAGCAACTTGGATTGTACTATTTTCATGATTTTCGAGTTGAAATTTATCATTAATATTGATGCATTACTTGCTATTATACTGGTTTGTCTCGGAGTGAGGCAACAAGAATATGTGTGCTAAAACTGTGCAATTCTGATTATGATGTATATACTTGTATATTTTGTAAATAATAAGAAAGAGAAAATTTTATTTAGAGATTCACATGCTGGGTTTTGTTTTGGAAGGTATGCAGTTTATTATTACTGATATAAACTGAAATATATGAAGCATAGGTATTTATCATGGGGTTTTTTTACGTTTCTTTAATCTTCTTATTGTTTTTTTTTTCAAACAAAATAGTATTACCTGATTACCATACATTAATACTCTCTCTCTCTCTCTCTCTCTCTATATATATATATATATATATATATATATATATATATATACACTTGGTGAATGCTATCCTTGTAATTAAGAGTGCTCGATGTCCGTGATGAGGCAGAGCATAAAATAAATAAATAAAGTTACACAGTTGACGTGTGGTTCATCAGTACTTTATTGTTTTGTTAAAGTACTGATGAACCACACGTCAACTGTGTAACTTTATTTATTTATATATATATATATATATATATATATATATATATATATGTATATGTATATATATATATATATATCTTCACAATTACTGTCTCAACTTAAGCTGTTTCTATTTAACACTGATCTTTAACCATGTTAACGTTTAAGAATTATGACGCCACGCCGCTGTAAAGGTATATTAAGTGCATGTCTCCGAATGCAGTCCAGCTAAAAAATGTGGTGAATAATTTTAATCCTTATACTTGGTTCAGAATATGATGTATTATACATTATAGAAGGTCAAAGTTGACACCAACAAAGTATTCACAGAAAAATGTTTTTATCCTCTCTCTCTGAAAAAGAGGAGATAAATTGGCACCCTTCCGACACTTCGTCAAATCTCACGATGCATAATTGTATACAATATTACAATTTCAAGAAGTTTCGCATCAACCATAAAAAGTAAAAGATACATAATTATGTGAGCCTTAGGAACAGACAAAAAAGAAAAGAAAAAAAGAAAAGAGTAACATGAGGTCTTAGGTATCATTTTTGTAAGGTGAATGTTTTTTGGTACTTAATAACTGAACAGCACCCGCTGCATGAACGGCGTCGGTAATTGGAAATCTAGCGGGTGTTACTTAACACCTCTGCCCGTAACTCGGGGGGAGATGATACGACTTAGCAGGTGTCATGCGAGTGTGGTGAAACACAAACGAAATTGCATAGAAGTGGAAGTATAAGCTCCCTTTATTATCATATTTTTTGGCATATTTTCATGACTGGAACATTATTGGTGGGAGGGAGGTGCATTTTCTAGGTGAAAAGTTGCTGACATGAGGCGAGATTGCAATCTTGTCACTTCAGTGCGATTTGATTTGAAAATGATTACATCGAACATAACTGGGAGGGCAAAGGCCTATAAAGAGACACTGATGTGATGTGAATTAAGGAAGTTTCCAATATAAAATGCATGTGTGGTCAGTTATTGTGAATACTGTTAAAGGAAATTTTAATACTGAAAATACTCTTTTTGTGTACGTTTGTATACGCTGGTATACGAGACCCATTCAACATGTTCGAGATCTTAACACTTTTTGAATAAACTTTTGACTTAACATTTTTAAAATAAACTTTGACTTTTTACTCAGAAGGAATGAACAACAAAATCTCACTATTCCGACTGATAAGTAAGATTTTAGATTCATAGCCATAAAAACCCATTCCAAACATCTTTGGTTTGTACTAAAGATTAGCATATGAAAACTGGATAACAACATAATCGTGTGTATAGAATGACTGTACGGCGCCAAATTTTGAAGTCGCCTATTCGTTTTACAACTACTATCATTGAAGAATATCAAAGCATTTGCAATTCTGACATGGTGACAAATTTCTGACATTGAAGCATTAATATCAATAATTTTACATTTTAAATGTTCTTATTTCGATTAGCTATGTCATCCTATAGATTCTGTGACATTTTGTGGCCTCTTTATGTCTCTCTCTGTGGCTTTTAATCTTGTATCTTTTCGTCTTCTTTGAACTCTTGTTTTCCCTGTATTCATTGGTCTCTTCTCCTTTTTCCTCACTCGACCCTTTCTCTTTATTTGCATAATTCTGTAATTTCTCATTCTCTCTCTCTCTATCTCTCTCTCTCTCTCATTGGTAACATATAACAATTGCGAATGATACGAGTCTGTGCTCATGGTAATTCCTGCAAAAGATAATCATAGTTTCATTTCAGCCGATATGAAATTTTATTAATCATTCCTTCTCATTGAAATTTCCAAGTCTGAATTTATTATCTTTATTTGAAAATTTTATGGAAAAGCCTAGCATGCCTAGTCTGAACATTCAAAAGATATTCATTCATGACAACACTTGTTTTTATTCATCTCAAAAGTATATGAAATAAAATCGTGAGCTACGCAATCATTACCATAATTACGATTATGTAAATGGGCAAACTGAATATATTTCTGTCGCATATCCATTTGCCTTGTGCATGTTGTGTGGGATTGTCCGTTAGTGTATGATTCTGTGCCGTACTAATAGTGTCTCACAATCTTAACTTTTTTTAATTTCATAAGTTCTTCATTAAGATTGTGCGCTTGATGATGGTAGTGATGATAATGATGGTGAGAATGATGATGGTGGTGGTGGTGGCGGTGATGATAATGATGATCGAAATGATGATGATGATTATGATGATGATTATGATGACGACGACGACGATGATGGTGATGGTTACCATGGCTACAGTGCTGATGATGGTAATGACTATGAAGATCAGGATGACGATGATGGTCATGGTCATGTTATGGCGTTTATGATGGTCTTGGTGTTACGGTGATGATGGTCCTGGTGGTTACGGTGATGATGGTCCTGGTGGTTACGGTGATGATGGTCCTGGTGGTTACGGTGATGATGAAGATGATGAGTAGGAGTAATAGGATGATCTCGAAGGTGGGGATGAAGCTCATGATCGAAACGACCATGGTAGCAGTTTTTCTCGAAAGCGGGCCCTACTCCTCTCGATAAAAATTATTGAAGTTGATGATTGATAACGATTCGTCAACCTATGGGATAGAGTTACCACGGATATGATAACCTGATTTGGTTTGGTTTGTTTTACCCGACTGCTAAGAAAGCATGAATGCTTGTACGTATAATAAGCAACCAGAGGACCGACGGATTTAAATCCTCTCCGAGGGACCTGGTAATGCGGATTAATGCCTTACGAAAGGGCACTGGCCCATCTACTTGGTTTTAAACCAGAGCCAAGGGATTACGAGACCAGTGCTCTACACCTGAGCTATATACCGTACCTCTGACTTGGTTGGTGAAGACTGATGAAGATTGATGAAGAACTGCGGTTTATAAGGCAGTTCACTTGAGATGAGGCATAGTAATTAAAAGCAATGAGTAAGTACTGAGACCTCCCTGGTTAAAGGATTAATATAAGTTTCGATATTTGGAAGGAGTTCAACTGACATTTAAATGCAGTGCATTATCATTGCTAGATCACCCTCAGAAAAACTTGGTTAAAATCATTAGGTTAGTTCAAACATGAACCGACCAACTTTTGGTTTTAAAAAAGAATCCCCATTATGTTTACATACAATTTTTAAACCAGCAGTTGGTGGGTTCATATTTTAACCAAACTAATGATTTTTCTTAGAGTGTGTAGATAGCAGGGATTTATTAAAAAGATCGCTTTGGATTAAAGGGGAAAACGGGGGTTTGTTCGGGAAAAGAAATTGATTGTTTAATTTTCATCAGTATGACAATGAATGACTTTTTACAGTTTGATGTAAATGAATTCTCTTAATCATTATGCTATTAATTACATGGAATAAATCAATTAATTGGCTGAGGCCCCCCCCCCCCCCCACCACCACCACCACTATCAAACCTATTAACTGTGTTTACATTATAAGTGATGATTCCCTGTGGTGGCAAATAAAAGTTGATGTGCAGGTAATGAATGTCCAGCAGGATAAACGATCCCGGTCAGTACTGTCAGGAGGTAGCTGTCCAGGGGTAAGTGCCCGTGACATATATCTTTTCCTTTAACAAACCTCTTTCTTGTAAAACTAAAGTAGAAATTATAAAGCTTACTTTTATTACGGATTTGAACAAAAAGGCAATTGTTTCGGGTTGCGTGACCATGTTTGCACATCCCAAAAGAACGTATGAAGACAGTAATCGATTGAGGAACATCCATTGATCTAGCGCTCCGTGATTAAACCAATAACGTCATCGGACCGACTGTATCTTGTTGTTCCACGTGCAAATAAAATCCCTGCCTTAATGTCTATCTCTGTCTCTATCTCTCACCCAATTTTATCTTTTCTTTATACTTGATACGATTAGGAACCACCAGTAAAACCGCTTCCTCATCACCCTTGGAAAAGTCGATATTCGATTTCGTCCCTCGTCTCGCGTTTCTCCTCCTCTTCTATAATCGCCCGCAATATAACGGACTCCCTGTGCGGGGTGAACAACAAACTCGCACGTGGGAGCGACGTAGTTGATGTGCGCGCCTAGCTGTGCGTTATTGCTGTGTTATTGCCCACGTGCGCGCGCCTTGCTCGACGCTATGTGAACACGTGCACCGCGCTCCGCGGCAAGAGCTCCGCTATTTATCTCTTTCCGCTCAGTTTCCCCTTCAAAAAACAAGCCAGAGGCCATTTAAACAAGTTAAACCCCCCTCGAACGAGGAGATTAAAAAGCTCAGATTTGTTTCATCAATCCTCACATGAGTACCCGCGCCGGACATCACACTAGAATCTCGGGAAATAAAAATAGAAAAACGGGAGAAAAATAAGAAGAGAGACACTGGAAAAGGATGACTGAGGCTGTGAATTTGAGACGTGCTGACGTGCGTACGGGAGCCTCTCCTACGAAGTTTGACGGAACCTCTTTCGCGGGTTCATTTCCGCGGCTCACGCGCGCGTTACACGCTGTTTGTTTGGTACGGGTGGGAGAGACGGGTCTCGAGCAGACCTAAGCCCCCATCCCACGGGAGGGTTCCCCGTGAAGTGTCCGCTCCTTAATGCGTCACAATACCAAGCGCGTGACGACCATTGTTCGGATTGTGTAATTTTTGCAGGAAGTCAGTTTGATTGAGAGAGATTGACCCATATAAAGTTAGTCTCGGGCTAATATGGGACACGAGCATGGCTACTAGACGGTCAGTCGGGGTATATTTCTTTTCAGTCATGTTCCTCGGTCATGGCAGGTCTGAGGTCTATACCCCACAGGCGCACGAGAACTAAGAGAGAAAGTAGGCCTATATACTATAACAGCAACCGCCTTCATCATAATTCTTTCAAGATATTGCACCAAGCCCAGATGACCAGGGTTTAAAGGGGAATAATAAGGGACAAAATTGTATGGTTGGGGTTCAGTGCCACTATACTTTTTTCAACACTTTAACTCCAAAACAATGTCATCAAGAATCATTGCATTTTCAAATAGCGAAATTTTGTTGTTGTTGATAAGGCCAAGTAAAAGTAATTCATGTAGTTTCGCGTACGGATATATTCAAATTGAGGAGTGTTCGTCATGGGTTTTTTTTTTTTTTTTTATATATATATATATATATTTGATATTTGATATAATTCTGTACATAGAAATGCTATTCGGCCATTTTCAACACGAATTTTCTCCTTTTTAAAATTTTCATTTCTTTAAGCACTGAAGCTCAGAATATGTAAAATGCCTCATTGTCGAGAATATAGACTCAGATATAGATCTCATTTTAGAACAAAATCTTTTTAGAAAATAACACCAATATTGAGGAATAGGTAGGAGTTGAGAACGAGAAACGTTGAATTATTTTATCCACTGACGGATGAAAGGATTAATATAAACATGTCATATTGGAAAGAATAAATAGAAGAGTGAAGAAGTTGAATGAAGACATAGAAAAGAGACGAAAGAGGTCAGGAAGGAAAGAGGGAGAGAGAGGGGGAGTGGAGAATATTTAAGGAGGTAGAGAGAGGGGGAGGGAGGGAGAGAATGCGAAAAGAGGGGAAAAGTTGATCCAGACATTGGCGATCAAGGCTTTCCATCTACTTCTATCTCTGGTTATTTGTAATGTGCTGTTATTACTGTTGCCAGTCAGCCTAATGAACTGGTCCATGTACTTTGTGCGTTGCCTCCCTCTACTTCTTTTTCCCTCAAGTTTTCCTGTCAGTATCCTGTTTTCTGTGCCTTCTCTTCCCATGATATGCCCAACAAACTGCAGTTGTCCTTTTCTTATGATGTTAAGGAGGAACCTATTGACGCATGCCTTATTGAGTACTTCTTCATTTGATATTCTGTCAGTCCAAGGTATCCTAAACATTCTTCTAAAGAACCACATTCTGGTGCTTGAATTCTGCTATCTAAGGATTTATTCAATGTCCAGCTCTCACAGCCATACAAAACTATACAAGACCATACAAGACAGAGAATATAAGTGATATACTGGAAAGCGAACAGTATATGAACAGAGGAGTATGTGTACTTTCTGTTCTTGGGCGGGAGATGGCGTTCTCCAAAAGCAAAGTCAAGGAACCAAAATAAATTCATCCATAATGCTGCTGTCTTTTGTCCTGAAGATTTCTTTATTTTAACAAAATATTCATTTCAATATCCCAGGTCTCACTGTTTTACCAGAGATAATTATGCGAGTTTCGTCTCAGAATACGTCAGCCTTATTATACCTTGTCTCAGTATGCCTACTATACGTCTACCCAAAGCAACTAAAATAGCATTTTAATAAATTCTCAGCCCCCGATAGATTGTGCAGGTGTGTTCTGTACTAATAATGACTGCCTATATCCAGGACAGACACCATTTATCAAAAATTACTCACTCTAAAATATCTTTCATTCAAATCATGTCCATGGTATTTTCTTTTCAACACTTTCCTCGGTGTTAAACGCTGGCGAACGTTTTCACAGTGCATGTGCCGGTTTTTTTATCACCTCGGGCAAAAATCTTCAAAAACGAGGCTGCATGGTGCGTTCGCTTTTGAAAGAAAAAATGAGCGAGCAAAATATTGTTGTTTTAACGTGATTTTTTAATATCTCCTCGTTGGTTTTTATATCTTCATTAAAAGCTCAACTCCTTTTTAATTAATAGCGTATTTATGCGATCTAGATTTTCAGAAATGAGTTCACGTTTGGTGTGTGATTTCTTCTTTAAAACTCAAAGCATACATTGAGGAAAGATGCGAAGTAAAAGTATGTTTATTCAGGGGATGGGTGTATGAAATTTTGGGGGGATTGAATGAGCGTAGGACGACGGAACATTATTATAGGTTTAGTGATCAGTGCAAACTCACTGAATGGACACACTTGACACAAACCAATTTATTCTCATGCTTGTCAAGAGCGCAAGTCATGCTTACCTTTCTTTTCTTTCAGAAAGCCCTTGATGAGCCACTGATCAGCATCATCGTCGTCTTCATCCTCAAAAACTGTCATTGCGACACTTGAACTAAAGGTACTTCTAAACACCAAAATAATACCATCGAAATTATCACAATTATTCACCTCAGCTATTGAAAGGGGGGGGGGGGGGTAACCATAGTAGCAGAAAATGATAGCAACCCGGTCTGCACCCTCCCTTCATTCATCGAGAAAAGACAGTGCCCTCACCCCATGCCCTCTCCAACCCCCCCTCCCTACCGCGATGATTTACTGTATCATATACCATCTCGACTCAAAAGAAAAAGAAAACAAACTAAAAACAAATGATATAAAAACAAATAATGACGCGAACACTTTATTCTACTGGGCAGGATAAGTGTTTTATCCAATAGACTTTTATTGGTGTCAAATGATAGCACGTCACACAAAATAAAAAATCATGTTTAGAACATAAAAACAACTTACAACTTATTCTGGGGACAATAATGGATTTTGTAAAACCAGTTGTTATTAAGATAAAACTCATTCTGAACTTTTCCAACCGAAAAATCTATTCCACTTTTGGAATTACACAAATCTGTAGGACATATATTATTTCCGAACGTAAAATAAAATCTTCCAGCATCGCTAAAATGATTAGTAAAAAATAACGATGAAAACAGGCAATCATGCAATCCGCTTAATGGACTTGCTTAATTGTCTAAAGACTTTGAGTAGTAGCCTTTAAAAAGAACTATATGTCAATACACATACCCAGTGTATTCGATTATGCATTCTTCGTACGTTTCTTAGCATTTAAAAAATAAACATTGGCAAAACAAATCCCTTATCTGAAAGCACTAAAATTGATACCGTGTCGTATAACATGTACTATTTTTTCCGAGTCAACAGAAATGTTACAATTCCAAATCATTTCATACTAAAAAATAAGAAACTTTGATGCATTTCCATCACTATACTCTAGAAGCAACCTAAAATATATTCCGCTTGGTACGGTAAAATCTACGAGTGCAAAAATAACAAGGCGTTTGCGATGTTGTGTCTCGCCCACTTGTGAAAATAACTAGAAATATCGCGATCTGTGATGGCACACAACAGAACTGTATCTTTACATAATTCTACATTACGAATGTTTACACAATATCTGTGTACAAGTTCAGAAGCGTCACCTATGATTATCAGTTGAGCAATCAGATTCAACACTGGACAAGAAATGACAGAGGAAAAGCAAATTCAAGAATTTGAAAACATCTGTAACATATGACCTCCAATGACCTTTCACCTTATCATGTGAAGTCCAACAGAATGATAACATGCACTTCCCCTTAGTGATCTGCAACCCAAGTTTGACTGAAAAGTGTGACACGGTTGCAAAGTTTTGTGTCATAAGAGAGTCTTGCACGTAAACTTTAACCGTTCAACGTTTGACCTGTAATGACCTTTGACCTGACCATGTGACCTCTGACTGGACCATAACATGCAGGTCCCCTTAGTGCATCTACAACCCAAGTTGATAGATAAGTGTCACACGGTTGCAGAGTTTTGTGTCATAAGAGAGTCTTGCACGTAAACTTTAATGTTTGACCTGAAATGACCTTTGACCTTACCATGTGACCTATGACTGGACCATAACATGCAGGTCCCCTTAGTGCATCGACAACCCAAGTTTGATAGATAAGTGTCACACGGTTGCAGAGTTTTGAGTCATAAGAGAGTCTTGCACGTAACTTCAACGTTTGACCTGAAATGACCTTTGACCTTACCATGTGACCTCTGACTGGACCATAACATGCAGGTCCCCTCAGTGCATCTACAACCCAAGTTTGGTTGAAAAGTGAGTCACGGTTGCAAAGTTATGTGTGATAAGAGAGTCTTGCACGTCAACTTTAACATTTGACCTGAAATGACCTTTGACCTTACCATGTGACCTCTGACTGGACAATAAGATGCAGGTCCCCTTAGTGCATCTACAACCCAAGTTTGATTGAACAGTGTCACACAGTTGCAGAGTTTTGTGTCATAAGAGAGTCTTGCACGTAAATTTTAACGTTTGACCTAAAATGACCTTTGACCTTACCATGTGACCTCTGACTAGAGCATAACATGCAGGTCCGCTTAGGGCATCTACAACCCAAGTTTGGTTGAAAAGTGAGTCACGGTTGCAGAGTTTTGTGTCATAAGAGAGTCTTGCACGTAAACTTTAACGTTTGACCTGAAATGACCTTTGACCTTACCATGTGACCTCTGACTGGACCATAACATGCAGGTCCCCTTAGTGCATCTACAACCCAAGTTTGGTTGAAAAGTGAGTCACGGTTGCCAAGTTATCTTTCATAACGTTTGTGACGGACGGACGGACGACGGACGGACGACGGACGGACGACATTTGGATCCCTTAGTCTCGCCTTCACCTCCGGTGGGCGAGACAAAAATCAATAAATCACGACCTAAAGGCCAAGCGTATTTTTATATTTCATAAACTGAGAAGCAAAATTGAACGTTGTATTATTTCCATTAGTAAGTAAATATACATTGATATAATTATATGGCCTAACTGATATGGGATTTAGAACAAGTATGGCAAAAGAAAAATCAGCGAAAGAAAAAGGAAACAAAAAAAATTCTTCTCTGATACCATGTCGTATACATGTATATAGCTTAATTGTTGAATTATAAGCCTTCTACGCTTTTTTTATTTAATTTACAGTTATTTTATCTTCATCAAAAAGGTTTTCATCTAGCATTAGTTCTAAAATGCAGTGCCTGATTATAACCTCAAATGGAATGACATGTTTAAGAACCTTTTCGGAATCTGGTTTATTTTGCTTAAAACTTTAAGCATAAAATTCATTTCGCAATTATTAAACCAACACAGTTTACCAATGAAATATGAACAAAATAAGCCTAACGGTTCGAGAGAAACAAATATTTACTCAAATCTTTGGTAAGCAAGACACAAACATTCTACTACTAAAAATGAGAACATTACTGAAAGACGGAAATAAGGGCAAAGAATAAAATTTGGTTGTTAAACAGTATAAAATAAAACCACCGTGTCAAGTGTTTCAAATCTACATGTAATGGGAATACATTAAAAAAAATCAATTTGTGATTATTCGAACTTTCCTCTGTACACAGACGAAATTGAAAATGAATGGAAGCAATACCATGAATACGTTTACCGACTTCTCTTTTAATTTTGCTGTCATCTGAAAAGGCACTCTTGAATGATTTTCTTACTGGTAAAAAAAAATAATCTCCACAAGGTTCCTTTTGTGTTCTCTTCTTTAAACACTCTTAAACCTCTTAGAGATAATTTCAAACATATCCAAGATAAATTCCAAGCTAAACGCAAATAGATAGTTTATCGATAATTCAAAATATTCTTTTTTTCCAAGAATAAAGAATATAAGATTTGTGTCTACCATACATGCAACTTTTTAAGTTCATGTACTAAGTTAAGACAGGAAAGAGCAAATAATGAATTTAGACTTTCTCTTTGTGTGGGTGTGAGTGGGTATGTGTGTTGTGTGCGTGCATTAGTCATACTGATACATGAGATTTGTGTCAGTCATATTCCTCATTTGTAATATCCAATGTCACTTTTCAGCAAAAAAAAATCTTTATATCAAATAACTTTAAAAAAATGAATGAAATAAGGCATTTAGAACTGAAGGATGTTTTGCGTCTCTTTTCTTAAAGCGGAGAACCATTTTCCATAATATCTTGATGGTATTTTCCTTAACTATATCTTCTCACCGGAACTTAGACAAAATACACCAATAACTTAACTACTCCTAGGTAACAGTTACAGGTGTTGATTTGCACTCGGATTTCTTCCATTGAAGGTTCTTCCCTCGAAATTACACTTTGAGCTCTGATTGGCTTAGCTCGGGTCACCACGTGACCAGGGTAACTTTACCCCGGGATTTCTTCGTGAATGTTCCTGTCACATGATTATCCTTTGTTCGTTTTGGTTTAGATCCATGTATCATGTGACCACAGTCCCTTTTGAGAAGGATTTCTTCCTGGATGTAGCCGTCACGTGATTATCATTTGTGTCCTGATTGGTCGATGCTTGAGTTGTAGTTCCCAGCATCATGACATCTCTCTCTGTGCTATCTATGGGTGGCATTCCAAGATTTCCTGTATTATCATTCAGAAAGGAAAAAAACTACATACGTTATGTGCATAGCATTTTACAATGGTACTCTGGGGGTTACATAGATAACTAGTTACATAGATAAATGTTTTACAAAATAAAACTGTATGATTACTTTCAGACAAAACTACACATCCTCTTAAAATTTATACTCAAATTTTTAAAAAATTCAAATTTAAACTTTAGTAAAAGGGCATGTATTTACATTGTTAATCATTATTTGTACCTTCCTGTATGGTGCTTGCTACAAAATAACAAACATCTTGGTCATCACCGGTTTTAAAGTTAAAAGTGCGAATGCTATACATGATAAGCAGCCACCCTCTGACAAGCTTGCTTGGAACGCAGGTCATGAATAAAGTTTTGGCCCCCTCCACGACCCCCCCCCCCCCCCCCCCTCATGCCTTCTATATAATTTTTTAATATTGTTCTCGAATCATAATCACAGTATGATAAAATTCTGAAAGTGGAAAATGAAAAGGCTTTAAAGAACTTGTAGTTCCATATATAGCAATAGACGGCCTAAACTGAGCCTATAGCTGTCTTACCCTGAAAGTTGATAAGCCACGAGAGGGCAGTAGACTCATTTCCTGGACGGATTCCGTTGGGGTGACTGGGAAGAAGAGGCGGGATGGAAACCTAAATTTGAGAAGGAGAAAAAAGGATGGAGGGGAAATGGAATAATGATAATGTAATTAGGAAGAGAAAGGCAGATGTAGGATATTTTTGCTATCAAAATTATTTACGTGAAAAATTCAATGAATTCTAGATGTTCGCCCCATACCTATAATTCACTAATCATTTTTTTATTCAAAGGTATTCACTTCATCGTGTCGAATGGTTCCATGAATTGAATCATGACGATGTGAAATAATGCTTTTGGCGAATATGTAAGACGTAGGCTATGCTCGTACAAAATAATGAATTACAATAATTTACCCTTGTTAAAAAAAAGAGTACCAGGGGTACCATGGTAATATGACAAAATTACCATCAAATCATGGTAATTTGATGGTAATCTGATGGTACTCATGGTACTTTCATGGTTTTGATGGCAGTTTCGTCAAAATACCATGGTTCCCATGCAGGGAATACTTAGGAGCAATAAAATCTTGGGATTTTTTTTTTTTTTTTTTTTTTTGGGGGGGGGGGGGTTGGATTCGAAACTGTGGAAATGATTTTCTTATGTGGAATCTGGCTCAATAACTGTCACACATTCTGATAGTTAAAAATCCTATGAAGGCCCCCGCGTTAGTATTCTGGTAAATGGCTGACTTCATGGCGAGAGGAATAGGCTAGATCTTGTTATATCACATATCTACCAATTCACTACACCTGTTTCGAGGATGGTAGACCAGCTGGGGGTCAAGATGACTAGAAAACATTCGAATCATAAGGTTACATGTCCATTTCTGACAAATATTGAAACTACCCGTAGTAAAGCCACGAATAAAAGATCACGGAAGACAACATGGAGATTCATATATATCACAATGTAAAATCTAAAACTTTTAAGACAATGTTATATCATTACACCATATTCTTCTTCCTCCTCCTCTTCTTCTTCTTCTTCTTCTTCTTCTTCTTCTTCTTCTTCTTTTTTTCTTCTTCTTTTTCTTTTTCTTTTTTTCCTTCTTCTTCCTCGTCTTCCTTTCTTTTCCTTTTTTATTCCGCTTCTTCCTCCTCCACCCCCTCCTCTTCTTCTCCTCCTTCTTCTTCTCCTTCTCCTTCTCCTCCTCCTCCTCCTCCTTCTTCTTCTTCTTATTATTATTATCATTATTATTATTTAATTATCATTATTATTATTACTATTACTGATGCTCTTCTTTTTATTTTATTCTTCCTTATTCTTTTTATTTTACCCTTCCTTCTTCTTTTTTCTTCCCCTTGTTCTTCCTCCTCCTCCTCCTCCTCTTCTTCTTCTTCTTGTTCTTCTTCTTCTTCTTCTTCTTCTTCTTCTTCTTCTTCTTCTTCTTCTTCTTTTTCTTCTTCTTCTTTTTGCCAAACCGTGTTTCTATCTAAATGCATACAGGTCTTTAATAAAATTATTAACACAATTTTACAATATATCGTAAGTCAAGATCATAGTCAAGATCCATGCACTATCCACAAAATTACAACAAAATTTTATGATGAAATATTGGGTTCTTGTAAAGCTCATGTCTGCCAATCTTGACACGCTGGTGCTCCATTGTTATTACCCCGGCTCAATTGTTATTACCCCGGCTTTAGTATAGCTTCTATTACTGCGCTCTATGACATTTCAAGGAATTTCTTCCTATACCGGGTATCCATTTACTACACCTGGGTGGAGAGTGGCAAGTAGGTAAATGTCTTATCAAAAGACATTAGTGTCGTGGCGGGACTCGAACCGCTAACCACGTGATCTACATTCCGGTGACGTATCTACTAGACAACGACACCTTTACTTTTTGCAAGTGACTCAATCGTCATGGTCACACAAACATGATTAGTTGCAATTTCATACTTAAAATCTGAATTTGAATTTGAATTTGAGTTTATTCTCATATTTCACATAACATAAAATATAACATAATTATAAAATTGGTAATTTCTCTGAGAAATAAAGCCCCGAAAGAAAGAAAAACAACAAAAAGGCATATTTCCGAGTGGATTAAGCACCTTCTTGTAGTAGACTCCCGATAATGATTCTCACCTGCAGATAGACACTTCTGATGAAAGAAAGAGAAGAAGTGTCTGATTTGATTTGAAGTGTTATCATGGTACGAAGAGTGTCGTATTATCAGCATCCCGCCATTAGACCTCCCCCACAGTCACGGCATGTTTTTTTTCCCGCCTAAATGTAACATTTCTTCGCTACCGTACAATATTCACCAAACCTAAACGAGTTACACGGAATTTATGCAGAATCACAGCGGTTAAAGCTATCAAGTAATCCTTGCATTTGCAATAAACATGTACATTACTGTCCTCACATTGAAAATGCGTATGACTCTGGAGTGGAGCGAAGATGACATTTTTAACTTTTAACATCAGTCAGTTCTATCCTCTATAACGTTTAGAGAATGAACAAAATCAACGCATTTGATTGAAAGACTGTGGCACCAAAGAACAGTTTTTTATTCTCCTTACCACATGGCAAACATCGCTTCTAACACTTTTTGGTGCTATTTAAGCATGTCGTATAATTGATTAAAAGTTTTTTAAATGTGAATTTTTCTGCTCTTTAAAACTAAAATACAAAATAAACGAAGGTTTAAAGATTGTGTGAAAATCGAATTTTATTCAAAATTTAAAACTCCGTGAAATATGCTGATGGTGTAAACTTAAAGCCCAATTAAATCCAAATATCATTATCATTATCTAACAAAAAAAAACCCAAAACAATCAAGATGAACAAAGAGACTCACAAAAACGAAAACAATATTGATTACTTGTGATTTGCTAAATTCTGTAATTGTATCATTATATAAACGAATTTTTAGTAATAATTCCTATACCATTTACCTTCTCTCGATAAAGTCATTAAATTCTTTATCGTGCTTAACTTTGTAATTATAATTTCAATTCAAAACAATATTTCATAACTTAATAGGGGACTTTTATTAAGAAGTGCAAAGAATTCAGTAAGAATACTGATAAACTAATAGGGAGATGAATAATGTAAGTAAATGAAGAAATCTTATAATATACAAAATATCAAAATGTGAAAAAGGACCAGATTTTGAGAACAAGAAACCAACTACAAAACACAGTGGTTCATGCCGTGATACACTCACCTAAAAACAAGATGTGACTTATTATTTTTTTAAAGATCAATATGGCAATATTCTTTCAGTTAGTACTTAATATTTTTCTTTATCATAAACGAATTTTGAGTTATACCCTTTTCCAACAATCCAATCTATTCTAATTTTTACTATGCTATCGGAAAATAAATTATCATAAATGTGCCTCTGATTACTCTTCATCAGCGGTAATAATATTTATGCTTGAAATATAGTGATTTTTATAAAAATGGAAGAGAGAAAATTGAGTTGGGCTTGCGGAAGCGAAAGACAGCGAAAAAAAAAACAACAGAGGGCCATGCCGCGATGCATTCAACTACTTACCAGATGCGATTTATATTAATAGGGTTTTTTTTTTGTATCGGAATATTACATTCCATAATTACAATGAACGAATTTTTTTTTTATTAGAAATATATTCCGTCCTTTTGTTCCCCCAAATGCCCCTCTTTCCATTTTTTACTCTCCAACCGAATAATCGATTTTTGCACTTTTGCCTCAGATTGTTCTTTATCAGTAATGATTTGGGTTGATAAATACTAAATTTGGGCAAAAAATGGGGAGACAGAATTAGTCTCAGAATCAAGAAACCAACCACAGAACAGGGTGGCTCATGCAGCGATACATTCACCTATATTTTGCAAACCAGATGTGATTTGTTTGGTTATGATTTCATGTTCTCCCATGCCCAAATTCCAGGGAGAACTTTTGGGGTAGATCTCGGTGTGGGGTGTAACTATGATATTGCATTTTAACGAGAGTTTACAGTTCACCTCTACCACTCCTACAGGATTAAAGATAAAGTCGGCCACAGTGAATTGTTACTTGGTCTAATCCCACTTTGTCTAATGCCCGTTTGGTCTCATCCGAAATGGTCTAATCCCATTTCGTCTAAAACCAATTCGTCTAATAACCATTTGGTCTAATTGCCACTTAGTCCATTTACCATTTTTTCTAATTTCCAGTTAGGCTATGCTCCTTTCGTCCAATACCCGCTTGGTCAAACACCACTTAGTCTATCTGATTGGACGAACTGGTAATAGACCACACAGTAATCAAACGAAATAAGGAAAACTAAGTAGACGAAGTGGCAATTAGACCACTTGATCATTAGACGAAATGGTATTAGACAAAGTGATGACTGGACCAAACGGCAATTAGACCAAAATAATAGTGGACAAAATGGGTTTAGCCATAGTGGTGTTCGACGATCCGGGAATTACACCAACTGGTTATAAACCCTGGCCACGAGGTATCGTGAAAGAAACTGTCTAAAAGTTAGTGGAAAAGGTTGGTAATACAATCTTAGATGAACGGTGCTGATTAGAACCTTTTCTTGTCCCATATTTGGAACCTTTAACCCATTCGTGACAGAGGTTCACATTTTGTGGTTTGGCCTAATATCTTTTGATGCAAAGCCCTAGAAATCATACCAAATACATGAGCAGAAAGAGCAAAAAATTCTACACAAACTGTGCCCATTTTGGTTGCGTCAATATTCGTTGATTGATGCTGAAAATTTTGTAAAGGAAAATAATCATTAAAATCCTTAACTTGGCAATGTGATAGAAAGTTTAAAATCACCGTTTTCCCCTGCAAATTGGCAACTTTTTGACTTCTCATAATTTCTGTCAATTTATATTCATTTCAGATACATGACGTTTTATAAGAAAAATGTAGCAATAAAATAAAAATGTTGGGGTTGCCAATTTGAAGAATAAAAGCTGATCAAATTAGGCTTTAAATAATTCTTGTCACAAATGGGTTAAAGGTTCTTCAAAGAACCACTGATAGCCTATAAAGGCTCTCTAAAGGATTCTAAAGGGGTCTTTAGAACCATTATTGGTTGTACAAGGAACCTTTTGGGTTCTTGAAAATATAAAGAACCCCTTATAGAACCCCTTTTCTTTGGAGGTTCTAAATACGGGAGAAAAAAGGTTCTAAATGACACATTTTTCTAAGAGTGTAGTAGCTAACATAATGTTGCAAGGTTACAGAACCTTAAAAATGTAACCAAAAGGATTCAGTCTTGCTACAATAAAATCTAACAAGGTGAAAATCACTGTACCAAAAAGCGGGCATACAGAACTTGGCGCATGACATGCGATCAAAATTATTCTAATAAAGATATAAATTACTTCCCCTTGTATTTGAAATCTAAAAGGGCATTTCAAGAGGATATAGAATTAAAAGTGGGAAATATATTAGAGCTTGAACTTGAATCGTAATCATGTTGGTGAACTATGATCCATAGCTGAACGAAACAATGAGAAAGCTCGCTGATTATATTGACCGTTTCAAGAAGTCGACTTTCTCCTTAAACTGTCCATAACTCGATGTTCAGTGAACCTGTGCAAGACTGTTTTCTAAAACACAAGGTTTCTATTTCAGAAAAAGCGACATTAATTTTAAGAAAACAGAGGAAATACGAGTGACTCGACCTGTCATGCAAGGCAATATATCAATGTAGAATGGAATGTTTGCTTGTGAAACGATGTTTACGAAGTTAAAAGAACTTGAAAACATGTGAATTAAGCAACCGTCCTGTAAAATCAACTCTGGCTCAACATGCTCAAGAGAATCAATGTGTTCAGACTCTTTCAGACCGTAAATGCTACAAGCAGAATTCAAGTTTGATTTCCTTTTTATCACGATATGTAATAATAATAATAATAATAATAGATGGGATTTGTAATGCGCCAAATCCACTCTGCAGAGTGCCCAAGGCGCAGTGAAAGAAAGAAAGAGAGAGAAGAGCACAAATACAATGATAAATTAAGGAACAATTAAGAGTAGGAAGCATTGAATAAGAACATATGACATCCTATTTCGTTGCTACATGAAGGGCGGTATATTTTTACGCTTTGAAAAATCAAATATATCAAAATGAAGAAATGGAAATAAAACATCAGATTATTTCATCTGTTCATGCTCGTTGACATGGCATAAACTGGAAAGATCAAATAATGGGCACTGATTTTAAACGAAGAACAAATGAGCAAAAGAAAAAAGAAAATTGCAAACAATTCTTTTCTGATTACTTGGCACAAAGTTACCCCCAATAAAAGATGAAATCAGCGCAATTTGATACCAGCATTGCATTTTGTAGAAATCAATTTCAAAAGATAAGCTTCTAAATTGTTGACAATAAACAAAGCAACCCCTACCAAATTGCATTACGTGTGAAAATACCAGGTGACAAAATGTTGCAAGTTAAATCTAAGCGTTCATTTTGAATCTATTCGAATTGCCCCCTCAGCTGTTGAATGTTATAAAGAAACTCATACCAAACAAACCAACAACAAGAAGGGTGTCTAAATTAGATTTAAATCTCACAGAGGGTATACATAAAAACAAAGTTGTTTGGAGGATAATCGAATCACGCACATTTGGCGACAGTAACATTTCACAAATTGGATTCTGATTGGATAATAAGCCCGTCACATGATCACGCAAAGGTATTTGCGTCACGTGGTTTCGATAATGTTGAACATGCTGAATGCTTATGACCTGCAACGCCTAATGAATTATTGCAAATACAGCATTGCCCTTCTATGCACTTTAAACAAAACGACATTTTATTTCGTTTTGATTGCTTGCAGTGGGAGAAAATAGACCAATTTCACAACGCAAGAGGGCAGCAGACTGTTCGACACAGTTCGACATACTGCGGTGGGCGCTCCAACTTTTATAGTACACAAGTCAATAGCGCGTTATGTACATTCGTTCGATTTTTTGTCTATTTTGACCAGTATATGCAGATTTATTTTAATATTTGCAATGAGAAATTATCAGGGAAGTTCAGGTCGCAGCTGTGCGGTGCTCAAATGACACAAGAATTAGAGAAAGTTTATAAATTGGAAGCTAACTGAGTGCGAAATTCACTCGCTTTTGACTCATGAAGCCTGTTTGTGTGAGAGCCGTACTCCCTACACAGGTTTCCGTAAGCAATGTGAAGGAATTCGTCGCCAGTGGGTAAAAACATCAACAGAAAGGACTTTGAAGTCAAGAAACATTATCATTATGTACTTTGGCGTAAAATTTAATGAGTGAAAACATGACTTTGTAAATAGGGTAAGATTTAGGGCTCCCGTTTACTACGGCTTCTATGCTGCAATCGAACTTTTACTGACAAAACTAAGTAGAAAAACCATCGAAAGTACAAAAATACACCATACCTTCATCCGTCAGATATGACCATTGTCTTACCTCATCTACCCATGTATCCATGCTTTATTTTTATTGATCTAGAATAAAGTAAATTGAACAATATCGGGGCATATCTCATACCTTACATTCATTTTGTACACAGAGCCAATCGCGGTCAGCGCGCTTGCCCACCGCAGCAATGGCGTCGCCGATAGAGGGCCAAATACATAAACCGGAGGTGAAATTGGTCTATAGCTTGATTCGGTGAAGTACTTTTCACTTTTTAGTTTTGATGAGACAAAGTGGATTTAAATATATTAGTTACTTAAGTTGCAGTAAATTTTACCTCCTAGTAAGGGCCTATTTTTCGTCACATGCCATGCATGTCAAGGAAAAGTATGAGTTATTATCAAATTATTAAGTGAAACTTCTTTTGGTCGATTTAGTCCACAAACACATCGTTCTAGAATAAACACTTTTTAAAATATTGATGTATAGGTCAACTTTACTGTAAGTGTATAGCAGCTTGCAGTAACATAAAATTCAGTCGAGAGATACAGATATAACCTAACGAATTTTTCGACTAAGTACAATTAGGCAAAAATGGGCAATGTCTTATTTTTCCTAAGAATGTAAAAATGAAAATTCAAAATCTATGTAAACTCAATCACAGAAGGGAGCAGCGATTTTCATCTGTTTTACCCTTGCCAAAGTAGATTCGAAAAGACTTTCAGAACATTAAAATAACAGACAATGTGTGACTGTTATTTGATAAAGGTAATCATCATATTCAAAGGAAACTTTTAATGAAGCGTTATGAGAGAATCGCTTGAAAATGTATAGACTTTTTTATATTATCTATGAATCCTTCCAAGCATCATGCCGTACATATCACTTCTGAAACTAGACTGTCAAAAGTTAGTTTTAATACTCAAAACAGATATCCTTCCACCCATATCAACATAAGTGTTGGGGGTCCCCAACGTCCTTTCACTTTTTCATTAGTTTGCGATGTTACAGTGAAGTCTGTTAACTTAATTGTCATTCATTCTGTGACAAGGTTATCTTGGTATGTATTTCGATCACGCTATTGTTTATTTCGTAACCCTTGTCTATCAAAATTATCACGGTTCGCAAGAAAGGGCAGACCGGATCTTGGTGCAGCCCAATATTTTGCAAGGTTAGGTTGAGTCCGCCTAAAATGCTCAAGCGATACGATAAGTAGCATCACGAGTTCCTTAAACGAAGCTGTTAACAACAGGTGCCAGTGAGCGATACCGCAGCGTAGAACACCCGGCAGCCACAGGGAGGGCGAGAGCTTGGCATACTGTCGACGGCACGCACCACTTCCCAAACGACGCGGACGTGTTGGAACTCATATCGAGATAGTCCTTGCTTCCCATTTTTGGCGGGAGTGGAAATAGAAACAAATTTAGAACACTCGCCATTGCAGCAATTGACCTACTTATGAGGCAGCCTTTGCTTTTATTACTGGATATTGTTGCACTGTCACCCAAACTAGATTTGAAAAACGCACCAGTAACATGGTCGGGTGCAGAGAGCGAAAGAGTAAAGAATGCAAGAGAGAGAGACAGAGAGATGGAGAATAAGAGGAGGGGAGAAGATGAGAAAAGAGGCATGAAAAGACAAGGAAACGATGAAAACAAAGAAAAGATGAGAAAAGAGAAGATGTCAGACAATACGAGTCATGGGAGACACTTAGCTTCTTATTATACGTTGCTACTTTGATGATGAAATTCATTTACGTCGATATTCATTGATCAATCTGCCCGATGCATTAAAAATAATTTGATAGGACTGTCATAAAAAAAAGGGAAAAGATATTACTTATAATCTCGTTAAAGAGAATTTTTATTATCTCTATGATATGTCAAAATAATGACAAAATTTCAAAGAAATGAAACTTACGTGTGCATACGTAGAAGAGGAAAGTAAAACTGAGAAAAACCAAAATAAAGATCATTATTTTTTTTTATTTTTTTTTTAAATTTCATTTCCAGGAGAACATAATATCAATGATCAACAATACAGTATGCAAAATACAATAACAGAAGAGTAAGAAAGCACGAAAAAAGGAAAAGAACACCAGCTAATGCCTGCGGATTACGAAAAAAATCAAGTTTCTGTAAAAGGCTCTCCTCATTAGCGGGTGAAAAAAAAAAACTTTTTTTTTCTTCTTTTACAGGATGAAAAACGAATTATGCACATTAATACTGATTATATAATTATCTCATCTATTTGACTTAAACATTTAACAAATTTGACTAGATTGTCATGATCATTTAAGTACTGAAGTTTCAAATTATTTACAAATATCGACATTATGTCCGAAGTTCTACCAAAAAGGAACAATTTGTGGCGAAGTTAGACTGCACAAGACTGCAAAAAAGCCAAACATGGTAATAGTCGGATTTCAACGGCAGCGAACACATAAACATTACAGAAAAATAAAATCTTGCTAAATTATATTGATATGGTGTTTTTTTTTTTTTTGAATTCAATAACGCGATTGCTATGGTTCACTGTTGATTCAACTTCCCATGAACCACATGGCAACAGTTATAACGTATAAAGGGCTGGGGAAAGGGAAAGGGTTATGCCATGGCGAAAACTTTCGCTCCAGGTTATATTTCGTCACAGATCATGCAGATATAGGATAGGTAAAATGGTTAAATGGTTAAATGGTTAAATTTTGTTTTGATTTGATTTATTTATTTTCTTCTGCATTGATTTATGTACAATGTTTTCAGATAACATACATAAAATAAAATACAAAAGAATTTTTACAATGAATCATAACACAAAGTATTTGTAATAATCATTTACGAAACAAATGATAAATTGTCAATTCTTTTTTTTTTTTTTTTGTAATTCAGTTAAACATAGGATTTAATTAAAAATAAGATTATTTGCAGAAGAAGGACTGCCATTATAAGCAATGTGCTTGAAAATGATTGGTTAATTTACCTGACTGCTAAGAAAGCATGTGTATGCTTGTTAGTAAGCAACCAGGGGACCGACGGATTTAAGTCCCCTCCGAAGGACTTGGTAATGAGGATTAATACCTTACCAAAGGGCATTAGCGCATCCACTTGGTTTCGAAACCAGGTTCCGAGACCATTGCTCTATCCACTGAGCCACAGCGCCCTCCTTCCTAAGAATTAGGGTTGCAATATATTTAGGTTAGGTTTAGGGTTAGGGTTAGCTGTCAAGGTTATGCATAGTTAGTGATAGTGATGATAATAAGGGGTTAAGAGTTTAAAGACAGGAATTCGGTAAGTCAAGGAGTTACTATCATCTCCTTGGGTTAGTGTATAGTGTAACAGTGTGGAGCAATTGTCGCCAGAGCATTGTGGTACAACCATTACAACCAGATGTAACAACATACCACAGTCGCCAAACATTCAGCTGGTACATAGCCAGCTGAACTCGGCTTACATCAGTACTATCACGGTTGGATCTCATCTGTAAGAACGCCGTGACTCAGCAGGGTGCCAACTTCCAAAAACTTGTGTTTTTCCACCAAAAACAGCTGAACATGGTATCAATCCAATCAAAAAGTGTTTTATTTTTTCTTGCACTTACCCTAAACCACCCGGAAATTACAACCACCGATGTTATATACGACCTGTGACCCATGAACATACCAAACAGGATATTGACAGCTTGTTTTTCTACAAAAATGCCCACTAAAAGATGACAGTTATCAATATAAAAGGTTTACGAAAAACCCAAGAAATAGCATCCATTTCAGCTTTAAACAACACAAGGGGCCCATTGCATAAAACTTTTGCCAGACTTTTTTCTGGCAAAAAAAAAGTCTGGCAAATTTTTTATGTAATGGAAACTATGGCAATTTTTTTTTTGCCATAGTTTCCTCAAATTTTGCCATAAAAAAACTCCGGCAAAAGTTTTATGCAACGGGCCCCAGGATGTTACCAAAAGGTGTGAAAGCTGGGCGTGGCATAATTATGATCATGAAGTTATAATTATGAATCGTAATGAACTCGTGAAGAAAAAAAGACTCCATGATGCTGAAAAAAAGTTTGAGGTTTCATCACCCGATATCACATTCTCTCCCAAGAAATTTATAAATTTAAAGGCATTGGCTAACTTTGTGAGTAGCTGATTTAAAAAATTCTCAAACTAAGATGAAACATGTGTATGAGTACTTGTATTTGTACTCAAAAACCTTGAAACCAACCATAATTTGGAATGAAAAAGTGTTAGTTAGACGCAAACGGCGATTTTATTATCCTTCGTCTCACGAGACAATCACTAAGAGGACCACTTTGCTTGAATTTGAAAATGCCGTTATGTGCCTCCCGCCGCGTGATACGCCAATACACACGGTACGGTAAGGTGAGTCATACGCGCATGCGCACTCCTTATGTCTATTCTGTGCAACCGACCATCGTATATTTTTCAAACATTGGTTCACATTTTTGATATTAAACAATACTTCCTGTGGATATTATACTTTGAAACTTTCAGACTGGTATTTTTACACTATAACCCTTATGTTTATCTCATTTTCAAAGTTACAAAACAAGATTTATTTTTAATCATAACGATGTTAACCAATGACTTTAAGCTTTAAACAACATGAGGAAGTTGCAAATAAAATGTGATAATTGAATGTGGCATAATTATGATCATGAAGGTAGTGAATCGTAATGAAATGGTAAAGAAAAAAGACTAAAAAATGCTGAGGAAAGTGTAATGAAGTTTGTATTACCCGATATCACCGTCTACCCCAAGAGTTTCATACGTCTTGTCAACTTTCGAGACAGAGTTCTTCAGGATTTTTCATCCAGAGGGAAAAAGATGCCATAATTTATCTGGCAAAAAACGATAATTAGGAAATTACAAAATGCCAGTCTGTGCACGTGTCAAAATAAAGGTAACCATAATTTAGGGGATCATTTTCCAAGGATATTTTTCTTACATTTCACATGTAGCTTAGGAAGAAAGAGGAACTCCTCTCGTTTCTACTGATGCCTCACTTGCACCAGTGATGCCACGCATGAATGAGTATTAATGATACAAATTCCTCTTTCTTCAAGTTTTGGAAAATGGATAACGTGAATGCTTTCTCTGATTTCTATGGAACGCCATCCCTGCCATTAACGCCAGCGAGCTGACGTATGCTCCAGCAACCTTACGTAAGCTAATTTTTAACCTTGCGTGAGCTAATTGACCAATCAGCGAGCTCGATTTAGGTGCTAAGCACGCGTATGCTATTATCACACCTCAGGTTATAGCATACGCATGGTATTTTACTGAGCATTATGTGTGCTATAAGCCGACGTGTGATAATAGCATACGCGTGCTTAGCACCTAAATCGAGCGCAGTGATTGGTCAAATAAGCTCACGTAAGGTTGTTCGAGCATACGTAAGGTTGCTGGAGCATACGTCAGCTAGCTGGCGTTAATGGCAGGGATGGCCTTCCATAGATTTCACACGATAAACGTGATGAAAGCAGGGAATTTAGTCTTTCACCCTTTCCATGCGCAACTCCCGAAGTACCATATGTATGTGCTACAAGCTGACGTATGATAATAGCATACGCGTGCTTAGCACCTAAATCGAGCGCAGTGATTGGTCAAATAAGCTCACGTAAGGTTGTTCGAGCATACGTAAGGTTGCTGGAGCATACGTCAGCTAGCTGGCGTTAATGGCAGGGATGGCCTTCCATAGATTTCACACGATAAACGTGATGAAAGCAGGGAATTTAGTCTTTCACCCTTTCCCAAACCTTATCAAAAAAATTTCTTTCTACCCTCCATCTTTCGTCATGTTAATAATAATGAATTCGATCATGCGTGCGCGTATGCAAGTGAGGTATCAATGGAAAAAAAATCTTTCTTTCTTTCTCAGCATGCTTAGCTAAATGTAAAATTTAAAAGTAAGAAACATTGAAATAATAATCCCCTAAATTTGGATTACCTTTATTTTGTTACACATTGTTTTAGAGCATTTTGTATGGGGGTGTGTGTTAAGAGAGACAGAGAGAGAGAGGGGGGGGGGGTTGAGGGGGACCAGAGTGCCATATAGCACTTTCACGCCCTAATGTACTTTCTATAGAACAATATCTCAGCTCGCAGAAAAAATACAGATTGCATCAAAATACCAATAACCTTATAGGGGGAAGAAAAAAATATTTACCGTATGAAATGTCTGGCCTTCATATCCGGTTCTCAGGTGCATGATGGGAGGTAAGTTGGGCCGAGGCTGAGGAGGTATCGCCGCTAGAGGTAGTGTAGGGTGTGAGAGGGGTGGCGGCGGAGGAGGCGGCGGCGGCGGCGGCGGCGGTGGGGGTGGTAGAGGTATTGGAGGGGGGTTGACGAAGTGGTAGCCAGGTGGAAGAATGGGGTATGGGGCTTTCTCCACGTTCTGGACAATCCTCACAGTGTTTTCTGGTGATGAAAGAAGACAGATAGTTAAAAAATTATAACTGCTTGAATTTCAACGCCATGCAACTATCAAGTCTATGGCGGTCGTATGGTGGTTGCAGTTTAGTAGCAGAGGTACTGGAAAAGGGATTTATAATAGGTGCTCAGCCTCAGGTGGATGGATGAAGTAATGATAGGGTTTTTTTGACGTTCTGAACAATCCTCAGTGTTTTCTGGAGATGAAAGAGAAAATGAATGTTGGATAAAATCTTGGGAAAGGTTCACGTTAATTTTCATTTTTGTTTTAACTTTATAAAAGCTATTCCAGTTTTGTGAATAAAGTGAAATACTATCTTTCTAAAGTAAGAACGAGCAGCGTATGCGTGGTTCGGTTTCGATTCCATTTCTACGAATGCAACGTCACTTAAAAAATACTCAAAGTTTTGCCCACAAGAAATAAGGCTTATATCAATATTTGCAACCTTCATTTAATCATAAATTTTGTTGTTTTTGTATCTAAATAAATCCAGTTCGGTCGGTATCTTTTCAAATTTCAAGAAATCCTTGTTTGAACCTAAATCATTGTTTGAACCTAATCATTTCAATATGCAGCGTCAATTCTTTGTTACATTTCACAGTACAAAATTTTGAATTCTGTGGCCTGGGCTTCCACCTGTAACGTTTGTTATGATTAAACCAACTCGATGTCAATTTCAGGAAGTCTCGCAGGTGACAACAATGTCACAAGAATCCCATACAGACGAGTAATGTACATCCGACATCTTTATAACACACTTGCTATTCCCCAATAAAATTTTGTTAAGAATTTAAATGTTATTACTTCTCTCTCTCTCTCTCTCTCTCTCTCTCTCTCTCTTTCTCTCTCTCTCTTTCTCTCTAGACAGGAAAAATATAAACTGGGTTCCAAAAGAAACATCACTTTTTCAGAGCATTGCTCACTAAAATCTACTGCATTAAAATTAATCATATTTAGACACAGATAAGCTACAATTCTCCTTATGATGCACATTTGAAAATTTTAAAGATCAGTTTTGCCATAAAGGAGAAAAATCAGTTGAAATTTGTAAAGGTCACTTTTTAAAAAATCACAGAAACTGCTTGCTGAGTACCTCTGTGAAAGGCGGTCTATTCAGAACATTCCAAAGCTGTTCATTCAGTTTCAAAGGCGGGTTATTGTTACCGCTGTACTGGCCATTGTCCACACCGATATCCCTGCCTGAGAGGCAAGCAGATTTTGTGACTTTGAAAAAATTGCCTCTTGCGATTTTACCTTATTTTATTCTTTTGTGACTCAACAAAACATAAACTTTTTTAGTTGTGCTTGGTACGGAGTATTTTAGCTAATCTACGTCCAATTATAATTCATTTAAATGCTTTGGATTTTAATTTGTGCCACTCTGAAGAAGTGATAAGATTCTTTTGGAACCCAGTTTAGATGTTAGAATAAGCATTATCAATATTAGAGAAACTATTTTATCATACTTTGTTTACCATGTGAGATGAAGTTAATCTAAAGTTTTAAAGCTTATTCAGATTTTAGAATACATTTTTTGTGAAAAAATTGAAATTATAAATAAATAAATGATAAAAAAATAATAGTACTTACAATAATGATGACAATGATAAATGTAATAGTAATAATTTTTAAAAAATCAGTTAAAAATTATAACCAAAAAAAGTTTGCAAAAACTACTTGATAGCCAGCTTGATACATGTCCTTCCATTGTGTTCAAAAAAAAAAATTACAGATCCTGCTCTGTTTTCACTCATTGTCTAATCCATTCCAAATGAACTGACTGCTTCTAAGATCAAAGAGTATCTATAAAATACTTTTTAGAAAATCAGTATTTGAAAACGGGTGCTGGATAGAATATCAAAGCAAACCCCTATCATGCCTATGCACTCCTAAACAAGGATCCTCACCCTAACTTGCCTAAAGTGCGTGAGATTTCCCGTTTGTCTCTCATTCCTACCGCTGTCGATGTAGGTGCCTTTCCCAGACATTATTGTGCCTATATTTCGACACTGCAATAATTGTTATTGCCGTAAAACTTACTTTGCAATAAAAACATGCAAAACAAATAATTGCTTGATCTCTGACACTTCTTCTTGTTAACTCTGTTAACTTGTTAACCATTTTAAAGCCAACATTTGCTTCAAATTAAACCGCAATCGTTATTTCCGCGAGGAGAGGCGATGAATGTCAGTTTCTTCGACTGAAGCACGTTTCTTGCAATACCTTGCTTCTGGCATTCCACAAAAACAAACAGCATTGAGCAGACGTGATAAGTTACTAGTATGCAGTGAACGAATAATTACTAAAGCTCAATATCATAAACAGATTACATTTATGATACACATCTTAACTAATGTGTCCACTGGCATGACTGTGTGCATTATTTTGTAACATTCCATAGTTTCCAAAGTTTGGTTCTA
The DNA here is from genome assembly GCA_029962745.1 of Echinometra lucunter. Lineage (NCBI taxonomy): Eukaryota > Metazoa > Echinodermata > Echinoidea > Camarodonta > Echinometridae > Echinometra > Echinometra lucunter. The sequence continues at coordinate 706,089 of CM057171.1, forward strand.
GAGCTTCATTTTCGTAGCAGAACGTCTATTTGGCATTTTCCCTTTTCTCTTGAATGTCAAATCTATAATACTGAATGGATGATATTTAAAACATTAACTTCAAAACAATCAAAACTAGCACTTCCATCAACGAGTTTGAATTCTCAAGTAATTTTAAAATACTTCTGACACAAACAAGGCTCCACCAAGAATAATTTTGCATTTTAACGGTCAAACATCGATTTTTAAAATGAAAAACTGATTTAAAATCATTGTCCTCAGTTTTTTGGAGAAGCATGAAGAGGGGACAACCTCTGGTCACAATTCAATTAATGTTGTTTCTATCATTTAGTTTTTCTTTCTCTTGTTTTGTTTGTTTTGTTTTCCTTTTTTCACTTTTTGTTTTGTTTTGTTTTGTTTGATGTTTTACTTTGTCTTAGACTATGTATTAACATTTTTTTTTGTTTTGTTCTTTTTTGTTTCTGTTCAGAAAAAGTAATGATATTCGATTTCAAAGACGGGTGAGATTTATACTTACCAAGAACAATGCCATTTCTAAGCCTGATCGTCTCGGCTGGTGAGAGCTCCGCGCCGACAAGGATGCTCTGTAAGAACCGAATGTAGGAGATCGCAGCTCGTAGCGTATCGACCTTGCTGACTCGACGACCACCGCGATACGCCCACGGCAGAACTCTCCTCAGCTGCTCGAACCCGCCATTGAGATGGGTGACGCGTTCTCTCTCCCTTGCATTAGCTTCTGTTCGTTTCGATATCGGTGGAGACGTCCCGTCCGAGTTCGTTTCGTGTTTCGGTGATGATCCGCTGGTTGGAAGAGGAGGGCAGCGGGGCCGTCGGCCGCGCTTGAGGAGCGGGTAACTTGCGGCGAGTCGTGCTGTCGAGTTCAGCACCGCGGTCGTGTTCGTGATGGAGGTTGCTGGATTAAAATGTGGACAGTTTTTCGGATATCGTCCCGATGTTCGTTGCGGCACTGGTCCCGAGATATGGTTGTGAATATGCCAAGGAAGGGTGGCTGGGAACAGGTGTATGGGGTGCGTAAAAACAGCGAGGGGAGGAAGAGGGATGGGTAGCATAGGCTGAGGATGGACCGGCTGAGTTACGGCGGGCGATACACCTGTCATCCCGCAAGCGATCAGCTGATGAGAAGGCGGCATTGATGCGCTCAAGGCGATCGGTTTGATCGGCTGAGAAGAGGGGACGGCGACGGCTGGCAAACCGCTACAAGCCGATAGCACTGCACGGCTTGCATTGTCGTGGTCGTTAGCCGCTGACGATCTCGCTAATGAGCTTGCCGACGACATCACCGCTGTCGATCCACCATCAACAAGGTGACAATGAGGTAATGTTATCGGTCCACGTTGACCATCCGGCTTTGATGATGTTGTTGCGGGCAAGTGTAATGTCATAACATTATGCAAATCGACTCCGCTTTCACTAGTATCAGCTGGCGATTTATCATTATCCTTTTGTTTACTTTCATCATTTTCACCTGTCCCAAACACTCCCAGCTGCCGACTGATTCGGGGAGGTTCCCGAAATTTTCTTTTCGAAACGGGGGCTTCACTGACGTCATTCGCACGATTATATTTTTCTCGAGATTTGCCAGTCTCTTCCAACGTTGGATTCTTGCACAGTGATTCAGTTACTCTCCCCTCCGCCGTACCCTCCCCGTTATCTATCACTGAAGTCCCGTTATCTGATAGTAATGGAAGATTAGAAATGGATATTTCATTCATATCAGAGTTGTCATGGATGTTCATGACTTTTTCGTTGGTCGTTATCGGTTCTCGGCCAAGCTTAGCCGAGGAAAAATCTGATTCATCATCGACTTGCACATAAATGATTTCTCCATTTTCTGGACATTGTTCCGCTCTCCGTGGAAGATCGACGACGACCAAATTCGTCGAAGATATGGCGTAATTCGACGTCGGCGCTTCCGTTGTCGGGCGATTGATAAACTTCGGGACCGGAGCCATACTCGCGCTGACGCTTTTGCGTCCATTTATCACCGAAATCATATTCGATTCATTTTCTGCGTTTTCGTATCGAAGTATGTCGTAAGCGGCGACGATTTCTTGATATGAATGCTGCTCAGAAAACTGGTATTCATTCACGGACCCGTTCTCTTCCTCAATCATCTCATATTCCACCGATAAGGACTGGCACGCTTGATGCTTTGGCATATGAGAGTAAGAAATCTCCCCTTGCGATGTTTCGACTACTTTCTCCAAAAAATCGTTTGTGTTTAAATCTTGCCTGCTGCTTTCCTCACCAACATAAAGATCGTGATCGCTATCGGCTATCGATATAGAAAGGCAAATCGGGTATGTCGTCTGCACAGCATTGTTGTTCGCCAACGACCTGCTAATTTGGGAGATTTCAGACTGCGAATTATCACTCCCACGGTGGTGGAATTCTTGAAAATTGTCCAACTGACCCGATTTAAGTCCACTTCCTCCCTCTTCCCCTTCTATGCCCGTGGTCACTTCGCTACACCCATCTCCAGCGGGCAACACCAACCCTCCGGCTTGCTCCTGCGAAGAATCGGCAGTGCCGCTACTGAACTCGCCTGCCGCTAGCATGCTAGTTTCGGTCATAGTTGCTGGATGTGTTTCCACCAAGCCGGTATCCATATTGTAAACGTAGGATATCGAATAAGAACAGTTCGAAGGATTCAAATCACAGCTATTAGACAGAATATGCTCCATGTTTTATAACAGTAAACAGTAAAGATATCAAATCAACTTAACGCAATGAGACCTGCTACCTTTACCTCAATAAAAAGCATGCAGTATAGATTGTCATGATTACAGAGCGTTGAGTTGAACGTACCTGAGATTCCTAATGAATAATAGAACCCTCCCAACCATGCACTAATTTAAATGATTTATTATCTAAATGCAAAACGTCATTCTAAACCTCTTCCAACGGAACTCCTTAGAATACCTATGACCCTTCTTTTGATTTTATCTGCCAATCTTACTACACAAGAGCCTATATTCAAATTTATTTGAGCGTTGCTTTATAAGTGTAGGGCCCCAACGTGAGAAACTTTCAACTGTGTATTTATTGTCATTGTTAAAATGACGTTTTAGGAGTAACATTCTTATAATCAATGTGTTCTGCATGTTTACTTTGATTTCGTGAATTACATACAAAACTACTTTTGCTCCTTGTAAAATTTGTAGAAAAATAACATACACTCTTATTTCCACGGTGTCAAATTGACTCGGAAACGGCGTCAGCTGGGAGTCAACTCTATTCCGAGTTAAAGTGGCTCGTTTTTCTAGTTACTTTCACTCGGAATTGAGTCGATTCTCAGCTAATGCCACACCATTCCGAGTCAAATTAATTCGGAATCCGATTCACTTCAACTCGGAATAGAGTTGACTCCCAGCTGACGCCGTTTCCGAGTCAATTTGACACCGTGGAAATAAGAGTGTATGAGATAGCACGACTTTTTATAGGTAAAACCAATGCCAGTTTTGCCAAGTTTTGGTATAATTCGAATTCTTACAGGTTATAATCGTAAATGGTACATTCAGATCCTAAACACATGAAACGACAAACACGATATCTTGATTTGAATGAAATCAGAGTTCAAAGAATTGTGAATATTTTGAAAAGAGAAATTGTTAGTTTTACTAACACTTCCTACATCAAACATGTCAAATATTTATCAAATCGAAAACTGTTACTGCCTTACTGGGAATAACTATTTAAGGAATGACAAAGGATTTCATGTGCATTTACCATGTTTAACTCAACTTTTCAACTCAAATTCCGGGAAAAGAGTCCGTTGGGGCCACACTCCATTCCGGGTCCAAAAAAGACCCAGAATAGGGTTACGAAGACTTGCTTCCGAGTCACATTTGACCTTAGTCCGGGTCATTTTTACTGTAATCTGGGTCATTTTTTACCCGGAATGGAAAGTGGCCCCAACGGACTCCTTTCCGGGTCAAGTTTGACTCGGAATTTTTAAGAGTGTTCGATTTTGCACTTTCCAAATATATCATAGTTTACGGTTTGGGAGTATTGACGAAAAAGGGGATCTTTAAGAAAAAAAAACACAGTGCTAAAAAAATAATACTTTTGTCAAACAAAATGAATAAAGATTTTTAATATTTTGGTAAAGTGTATTGTAGTTGAAGGGCATGATGGGTAGGAGAATGAGGTGATCTTTTTAAAAAAAAAGAAAAGAAAAAGAGGATGTATGAATTTTTAGGTTTGAACGCATCCAAAAATTGCCTGCTGTATAAAAACAAGTGAGGGAGCATTAAGCATTTTTCTGTTTCTTTGCTTGGCGAAGGGTGTTTTCGAAACGGACGAAACAGAAAAAGCATCAGTTCCTTGCTGTGTACAAATTTCAGCCTTTGGAAAATGTGACCGAGGTCTACATTTTGTGGTTTGGCCTAATATCATTTGATGCAAAGCCCTATAAATCATATCAAATACATGAGTAGAAAGAGCAAAAAATTCTACACAAACTATGTCCATTTTGGTTGCGTCAATATTCGTTGTTTGATGCTGAAAATGTTTTAAAGGAAAATAAGCATTAAAAGCCTTAAATTGGCAATGTGATAGAAGGTTTAAAATCACTGTTTTTCCCTGCAAATTGACAACTTTTTGACTTCTCATCATAATTTCTGTCAATTTATATCCATTTCAGATACATGACGTTTTATGAGAAAAATATAGCAATACAATAAAATATTAGTGTTGCCAATTTGAAGAATAAAAGCTGATCAAATTAGGCTTTAAATAATTCCTGTCACGAATGGGTTAAGCATTTTTCTGTTTCTTTGCTTGGCGAAGGGTGTTTTCGAAACGGACGAAACAGAAAAAGCATCAGTTCCTTGCTGTGTACAAATTTCAGCTTTTGAAAAATGTTTTGCTCTTTGGCTGTCTTACGTTATCCTATACAATCAATAAATCTTGTGATATGTGAAAAAGAATTATAATAGACTAGATTATATATTATTTCTTTTAATGTATCGATTACAACTCTTAATACGTTATAGTAAGAACACGTTTTTGAAGAATTGTCAAAAATAACCCTTTTATCAAGAAGTTTGAATACGGTAATGGCTTTACCTTAATAACGCATAAACGTCCAATTATGCGTGTTTATAATCAATCAGGAGAGTCGAAATCGGTTTTGAATACCTTGCACAGCTAATATGGAAGGGGCATTGAGCACACCTGTAAAGATGGGGAAAGAAAAGAGAAGAACAACCCCACCCCCTTATAATGCCTTGTATCGTCAACGAGTAAGACCAGGCCCCCCCCCCCCCCCACCCCCATGCAAGTGGTCCTCCATGGCTACGCACTCTATACGCCAGTCATGAATGTAATCTTCAGACTACTTGCAAGAGAAACAGGGGCCGGGGAACGTTTTTTGAGGGGAGAGGGCTGATACTCATACAGGTGGAGTCCAGGGGCTGTAGGACCCCTGACGGGGGTTCAAGCCCTTGAGTTTTTAATGATTTTGCGTGCCTACAAGTGATCAATTTACAGTTTAGATACTAAGTTTTTCTCTTTTTTTTCTCTCTTTTATTAGCCAAAATTGTGGGGGCTCCCCCCTGCTACTGCGGCCCCTGAGAAATATTACCTCGTCCAATGCTCGAGGCATAACTACTTTAAACGGTTGTTTCTTGAAGGGGTTTTAGAATGTGGATTAATATTTTTTGTTCGACCTCTATTTGTTTACACAACTTGAAGAAACCCATAAAAAAGAAAAAAACATAGCAAAAACAAGAATAAAGCGTAACAAAACAACGAAACAGCAACATGAGACAAAATTGATAATACAGGCAAAAAAGAAATTAAAAATGCAAAATATAACGGTCGCTTCCTTAGGACTCAGAATTGCGGAGCAAGTTTTGGAATTCACCTGTATTCCAATGGTGATGTACATGTATACAATATTTGGTGCTATGTCGGGTAAACTTCAAGGAAGTGAAAACTTCGGGAGCCCGCATTAATGGGTTAGAAGGAAACCTGTATCCTGCTATACAGGGTGGCCCAAAAAGAACGCAACACCTGTGATCCTTAATTTCAGCGAGATGAATAACATAAAGTGATAATTTTTCATTTGGTTCGAAAGATAATTTCTTTTCCTTGAAACTGACACCAAAACATTAATTTTTGCTCATGCGTTTAGAAGTTAGGGCTCATTTCGTGAGGCAATGTCATTTTCAAAATTTACTACTTTAGCCACCAAATTCCTGTTACTTGAAAGAAAATCATTCACCCGATAGCATTTAATGGAAAGGGCTCCTTGCCTGAATTAACGCGCGGTTGCTTTTCCTTTCATTGAAGATGAGATTATTTAGGCAGTGAGCCGCTTCTATGGATGCAGTCAGGTGGAAGGTTTTACCTTCAAATCACATGATCTCAGTCGCAAAAGTAACAAATTTTGAAAATTTTCAATTTCAATTTCAATTTCAATTTCAATTTATTTTCTCATAAAAATCCATACAAAAACACAACATATACAAAGCATCGTATTAACAAAATAGAAAAACAACAACAACAAATAGAAATAAACATTGGATTGAATATGAGAGGGACAGCAAGAAAGGAACGAGCCTTGTGATTAGCTGACCCTATAACATAATAATCATACAAAGACTTTAATAACAAAGAAAAAAAAAATCACTAAACTACAACATAAAAAGGGGGGGGGTTGCCTAATATGCCTTAATTAAATTTATACAAACAAACTTTATGAATAACTATTTAAAATAATTTGCCTTGATTTTGACTTAAAAACATTTAATGAAACTGATTGCCTGATATCTACAGAAACAGAATTCCAGAGTTGTGGTCCTTGATATAAAATTGAGTTTTTAAAAGATGAGAGTCTTGGCTTAGGTAGATGAAAATCCTTTGCATTTCTTGTGTTGTATCCATGGAAATCACTATTGAACTTAAAAAATGTTTTGATATAATCTGGCAAGAGGTTATTGTTACATAAATACATAAATATAAGAATTTGAAATGCATGAATATCACAAAATTTTAATACATTCAATTCGACAAATAGAGGATTCGTATGGGCAAGATAAGGAGCATGAGACATAATTCTTATTGCACGTTTTTGTAAAATATATAATCTATAAATGTGAATGCTACTTGCACTTCCCCAGGCTAGAATACCATAATTGAGGTATGGATATATAATAGCATAATACATCAGTTTTAATATCTCCCTGGGAAATGATCTTAATCTATACATAATCCCTATATTTTTGGCAAGCTTATTGCACAGATTATCAATATGATTTTTCCATGTAAACTTATTATCTATTGTTATTCCTAAAAATTTTACTGACGATACACACTTAATATCTGTATTGCACATTCTAATTGAAAGACTATCTGGTAAACATAAATTACTAAATATCATATAATTGGTTTTGCCAAGATTAATTATCATTCTGTTTGCATAAAACCACTCAGATATTAATTCAAGTTCAGAATTGAATAAATTGTGTAAAACATGATAGTTTGTGTGAGATAAAAACAGACTAGTGTCGTCAGCAAACATAATACAATGTAACAAGTTGGATACTTTACTAAGATCATTAATAAAGAGGAGAAACAACAGCGGTCCTAAAATAGAACCTTGAGGAACCCCACATGAGATAATCTGAAGCTGTGATTTGCATTTGGATATTTCAACATATTGTTTTCTGTTAGATAGATAACTTTTAAATAATTTAAGTACATTACCTCTTATGCCATACAATTCGAGTTTTTTCAATAAAATAGCGTGATCAACTGTATCGAAAGCCTTTTTCAAATCTACAAACATTGCTATCAAATATTTCTTATCATCAAGTGCGTTGGTAACAGTATGGACAAAATCAATAAGAGCCGAAGATGTTGAATGACCAGCACGAAAACCGTATTGATGGAGAGATAATATATTGCACTTGTTAATAAAATCAAATAATCTATTATATATACACTTTTCTAAAATCTTAGAAAAAATTGGCAAGACTGATATGGGTCTGTAATTTGAAACGTTTTCACTTGGACCATTTTTATATACAGGAACAACACGAGCAATCTTTAATTCATCGGGAAATATACCGAGATCTAAACATTGATTGAATATTGCACAAAGGGGTTGACATAAAATATGTATTGATTTTTTTATAACCTTGATACTTATATCATCATACCCAGGACTGCAATCACTTTTTATGTTTGACACAATATCAATTATCTCAGTACAAGTGATTGGTTTGAAAAAACAAGTCCTTGGATTTCTATCCAAATATCTACAAAAGTTCAAATTTAAATTATTACCCTGATCAACAGGAAAATTCATTTCAGTTACAATATTGATAAAATATTCATTGAATACATTACAAATATCAGAGGTATCATATAATACTTGATTATTACATTTCAAAAAATCAATATTGCACTTTTTATTTGCACGACCCATTGCACAATTAACAGTATTCCAAGTTTTTTTCATATTTCCTTTGGAATTTGCAAAACTTTCTAAGAAATAATGTTTTTTAGCTTCTTTAATCATATTACTGACTTTATTTCTACATTTTCTGTACACTTCTTTTCGATATGGTGATGGATTTTTTAGATAAAGTCGATATAAACGACATTTTTTCTTTGACAACTTTCGAATATCAAAATTAATCCATGGTTTATTCTTTTTAGGTTTTTTCTTCAAATATTCCAAGGGGAAACATGAATTATATACATTTAAAAACTTACCTAAAAATTGCACGTAATTTGCATTTGGATTATTATTGTGGCAAGACCAATTGACCATTAGAAGAGATCTCAAAAAACCCTTAATACTATTGTCATTGATTATTCGAAGCGGTTTATCCAAATTTTGCTCTGTGTTGATGTCGTTCCAGCTAATAGAGTATACAGGTAAATGATCACTGATGTCAGTTATTAGTATTCCCGATTCAACTTTGTCTGCATGTATATCATTGGTGATTATATTATCAAGTAAAGAGATTGTGTCATCCGTGATTCTGGTAGGATGGTCAATCAATGGATACATATGATGTGATAATAATAAATTAATGAAATTTTCAACATATTGCACTTTACCCACATTTAATAAATTGATATTGTAATCACCTAATAAATAAACTATTTTATTTTCATTATTTACAATACTTAAAACATTTGAGCATCTCTCAAAAAAATCATCAATTGACTGATCTGGGGGCCTATAGATTGAACCAACAATAATACCAGAATTATTATTGACGATTTCCACAAATACACTTTCGATACAACTATCATTGTGTTCTAAGTCGGAGCGTCTTATGTATTGCACACTATTATTTACAAAAATTCCAACTCCTCCCCCTCTTCTTGATAAACGGCTAACACCTTCAAAACTATATCCATCTATATTACACAAAGGGTGTATAGTGTGCTCCCGGAACCAGGTTTCCGTGACACAAATTACTGTAGGTTTAAGTTTCACACTGTTTAAAAATAAAATTATATTATCAAAATTATTGAGTAGACTTCTTGAATTCAAGTGGATACATGAAAAGGGATTTATAGATTTTGCTCTACTCTCAATATATGTGTTAAACTCATCAGGAGTGAAATATTTCTTACAAGGAGAAAATTCAAAATTATCAAGCGATAGAAATTCATGCAAGATGTTTAAGTCATGGTTGCAATTGTTTAGGCATTCTCTAAAAAAATTACACGTAGACATTTAACAACAACAAACAAAAAAAAAATAAATAAAAAAAAACATCAATATTCATAAAAGTACATAAGAATGTGAAAAAGGCAATATCATTAAAACATGCATGGAGTTCACCGGGGTAAAAGATATGTTCGGTCTGGTATTACCCACATAATAATTCATTTAAGAAGTGAAGACAAATGTTTATTACATGCATTTCTTTTTGTATTGTTCTGTTTGTGTTCTGTTTGTTTCAAATTTATAGTTTATTCAAATCTTCTTCACAGGTAATCAGCTTAGTCATGGTCTTCCCTCCTTGGGCTGGTAGCAGGGCGATGATGCGACCATCGGATGACCAGCACTGCACAACTTTACTGTGTTCACGTGTTTTTTTCAACAGTTTCTGATTTCTCACAGTAAGATCCTCCACGATGATGATGCCATTGCCTCACGGAATGAGCCCTAACTTATGAACGCTTGAGCCAAAGTGGATGTTTCTGGTGTCATTTTCAAGGAAAAGAAATTCTATTTCGAACCAAATGAACAATTTCACATTATGTTATTCATCTCGCTGAAATTAAGGATCACAGGTATTCCGTTCTTTCTGGGCCACCCTGTATAGGTATCTTAAATTACATTTTGAAACTTAAACTGTTTAATCTAAAATCTTGTGCTTGACTGAACTAAACATACGTTAAAAATGCAAAATTGATTGCTTTTTAATTTGAAACTTGTCATGAACATGTGACAACTTCGAAGGGAAAAGAAAATAAGTTCAACCGCAAAAGCTGATAATTTATCAAAATACTCAAAAGAAGAACATTGAAGCAAATTCTGTGTAAATTCGTATATTCGGTCGAAATCAAGCAGTTTTGAAAGTGTTTCATTTCAAAACGAGAATTACACCACGGCGTACAAAATATTTCCTCTCGCTAACAGGGTACTCTGTCGCTTTCTTTGATGGAAGGACAACACCTGTACCCCTTGGCTACGGACATTGTACCCCGCAACTTCGCCGATCGACGTGGGAGGCGGCCGCAGCTCCGTTCATACAGCAGCTAGTCGTACGACACCTTCTCCGACTGGTCAACTTCCACACTGTAACTAAAAAAAACTTTTAATCCTGAACCCAGTATATCTAACCATAATCCTAATCCTAGCCTAAAAACCAGGGCCCCATTTCATGAAACTTGTTATCAGTAACAACTGCCACATTCATGCTCTCGGCCAGTCAGATGCAAGGATTTCGGTAGCTTATAACAGTTATTGCGACTTGTTATTGATGACAAGTTTTATGAAACGGGGGCCAGGTGCCTCCCAACCATATATTAACTGTGATCAGAGGCGGATCCAGAATTTTTCAAAAGGAAAGGGGACCGATTGGCTTATTTTCTGGTGTCTTGTTACCCGAAAAAAAAACAGCTGACAAGCAAAAGAAAAAAAGCTCCACCAATACAGGGGGCGAATCCCTCCCCCGGGTCCCCCGTTATTCCTATCTTTGATAAAACCAAGGCTCGAGCAAATGTCGCCATGCAGAGAAAGTGTCTAGTCAAGAATGGTTCAAAATTTGCCGATGCGTATCGCCTAAGACATGAAAGAGGACATGGAGAGTGGTTGGTCGTAAAATTACGGTTATGAACTTGTTGAGAAGTTAATTCATCAATTCATCGATTTGAAAACATGATGATAGCCTATTGGATTGGGAGAGGAGTTGCAAACCCATTCGTGACAGGAATTATTTAAAGCCTAATTTGATCAGCTTTTCTTCTTCAAATTGGCAACACCAACATTTTTATTTTATTGCTACATTTTTCTTATAAAACGTCATGTATCTGAAATGAATATAAATTGACAGAAATCATGATGAGAAGTCAAAAAGTTGCCAATTTGCAGGGGAAAACGGTGATTTTAAACTTTCTATCACATTGCCAATTTAAGGATTTTAATGCTTATTTTCCTTTTAAATGTTTTCAGCATCAAACAACAAATATTGACGCAACCAAAATGGGCACAGTTTGTGTATTTGGTATGATTTTTAGAGCTTTGCATCAAAAGATATTAGGCCAAACCACAAAATGTGGACCTTTGTCACGAATGGGTTAACGACTCTTCTATTTGAGGATAAATGCTAACATACTGCACATGTTCATGTGTTATCCTGGCCCCTGTATTGAGATCATGAATTACAAATATACGCTTGTGAAAACATATGTGAATATGTAAATTTGTTACTTGCGGATTGGCAGTTGTGAGTGAAATGGCTCCACTGGTATGTTAAAAAGGTCGAACGAGACATACCCTAGCAACAAATTATTACTTCATGTCATTTCCGATCACTAACTGAAATCTGAACTTTAGCCCTACACAACACTTCACAAAAGCCTAATCTAACCCTAAGCCTATAACCTTTAAACTCGGGTGGAACTTTTACTCTACCTCTGTGGCGAAATAAAGCCCGGATGTACTGTCGTCGGAGCATTGTGCCTGGCCACCGGCTGTTACCATGGTTACCCAGAATATCAGTATGTCGCAAAAAAAAAAACAGTTGACAATCTCCCCCTCCTCCCCCCCCCCCCACCCCACGAACACGCACACACACGCCTAAAATTCTTGAAATATAATCATGGATCGTTTGTTTTGCCCCCCCCCCCCCTTGCGGTTCCGAAAAGAGGATGAAGACACATCTTTGTAAAAGTGGCAAAGAAGCATTCCTTAGGGGTCATTGATTTGTTGTTGCTGCTGCTCCTGCTCCTGCTGCCATAAGTGGAAACCTTTGCGGACTAGGGACCTTGTTCTGGATATGTTGTTGTTGTTGCTGTTTCTGTTGATTTGTTAATGATAATGAAATCCGTTCTTTCATAGTGCATGATCTTGCCAAAGGATGCTGATCTTTATTCAGTCGCGTAAGGAGCCAAAATATTTGGGGGGGCTCAATCTCTGCGAGGAGCGAAGCGACCAACCCTGAGGGAGTGTAGCGACCGAGCCGGGGTACCCCCCCCCCCCCGCCCTCACGATACTTCGCAGGAGGGGGGTTCCCCCCCCCCCCCCCCTCCCGCGCGAAGCGCGGAAGCTCCGACGTTTCTTTGAATTGTTCCTTGTCTGCTCCCGCTCTTCTTATGTTCTCTTACCTTTTTCTTTTTTCAATCCCGCTTTTTTTCTATCTACTTTTTTCTTTTTTTGTTGGCGTTATGGAGGGAGTGACCTTCCCCATCGCCCCCCCCCCTTGGCTACGTCAGTGAACTCCCATGGTAAAGAAGCTTTTGCAGTATTGATGGTTTGCAACTCTGTAAAAGAACACAATTTGGCACTACAAACTTACAGCCCGTGTCTAGTTTTTGTAAATCTAAGAATATTCATTTTCAAAGTATGAATCCAGTTTATCCTTTCCTGTTTGAAAATAACTGCGGCCAAAAAAGCCAATAATAACCTCACACATACAGTTTACTACGTCAGGATTTTTTATTAAAAAGTTCGGAGCATGCAAAAATGAAATCAGTTAATAAAAAAAAAAAAGAAGAAGAAAAAAAAAATGGAAAACCCAAACAAAACAGGTGCTTCCTGGGCATCGAACCCTAAATATCCTTGTCGAGGAGATGCGAGCCAATCGCTCTGTACAGAGGGGTACACGTTGCCTCACCGCAATCTTTCAGTTCATCTTTACCTATTATCTTTTCCTGTTAGCAGGTTTGCAATGACTGCCGCAAAAAGCCAAAATAATAACTTCACACTGTTTGCTCCATAGGGATTTTTTTTTAAACTTTAAGTTGGGGCATACGAAAACATCCGTTAATGAAAAAAAAAAAATCAATGAAACATAAAGAAACAAAACAGAAAAAACCCGAACTGAAACAAAAATGAATGCTTCATGGGTTTCGAACCCATGAAGCAAAATCTCCACATTGCGAGTCAATCGCTCGAGATGCAGAGGGCTACGCTGACCCTCTACCAGCCTCCATGGTATTTTGGCACCCTTTATTCTTTCCGATTTGTAATGACTTTCCAAATACATCCATTTTGTGCCACTCACGATCTAATTTTCTTTTCTGTACAATCCTAACGTAGCATGTACCTTAGGTCACATGCATGTTTTTTTCTCTTTGTTTTTTGTTTTTGTTTTTTGTGTGTGTGTTACCGTACATCAATGCCTCAGTCACATACCAAAGATAAATCGGCTTTTGAAGGTGTCTTTTCAAAGTGAAGCTTAAAGGCATTCAAACTAGTCTTTCATATATTGAAGACATCTTATTGTACTGAAAAGTCAATGCACCTCTTCGCTCCAGAGCTCGTCTTCCACAATCATGACTGAATAGGTTTCCAATGTTATTTTAAGCTCTCAGTATTGCCATGTTGTTGCCTTAGTGAAAGGGCTTTGATCAGTCAAGTTTGAGCGGAGTAGTGCTTTTATTTCTTTTTACTCGTACAGCTTACTCGTACAGTATTTTCAAAGCACAAATAGCTGAAGTTGGACTGAAGTGAACCAGAGCTTGATGACAGTGCACTCTTTGTAATTGCCAAATTCCTTATGAAACAGATGGGTAGAGGCTCTGAGTAACCAGACACTATGGACATGACGGACAAAGGAAGTGGACAAAAAAAACAACCCCTCATTCTACCCTTCACAATGGTTCTGGTAGTCAAAAGAACATCTCTTCACTGCCATTGTCTAAAATATGTGGAACAGGTGTCACATGCATATTCACCTGGAACTACATGATTAAACATAATAATTGTGATGGGATGTTCTTTTGACTACCAGAACCATTGTGAAGGGTAGAATGAGAGGTTGGTTATTTCTTTGTCCGTCATGTTCATAGTGAGACCTTCTTGACGGAGCAATAATACTTGCATTTTAAGGGGATGATCCTTCTTTCCCCAAAATAAAACGAAAGTCCAATATACTATGCATGTAAGTGATTTTCACTGTATGTCATAAGCATTTATAACACATGAAATGGAAATTTGGTATCGGGCATCACATTAAAAACAGCAGGGGAGAATGATTCGGAATAAAACGTACCGGTGGAGAAAGTGCGATCAACACAACTCACACAGCGTCGTACAATTAACATTTGGACTTTTGTGTTTGAATTTTCTTCGAATTCGCATTGCAGTTGAATACAAAAAGGCAAGAATAAAATATGAGATTGTGTAAATGTATCAACTTATTCATGATTTTTGATAATGTATTGAAGGTGATTGACAATCATGTCCCTTTGATGAGGACCTTAAACAAAAGAAAAAAAATTCTCAATGAATTACTCCAGTGAATTTTACATTTTACCATGCATAAATTCGTCCAATGAACGTTGGTATAATTTTGCCTGCATTAATTCGTAAGCAAATACCATTTCTGCCAACCATTTCTGCCAACCATTTGGTAATACAATCCTACACTTGTAGTCACATTTCATGGAGTCTTTAAAAAGTTGAATTGTAGCTTTAAGAAAGCGTAGGCATTTCTAATCACCTGGGGTTAACAATGGATCGTTAGTGGGGCTCCGTATTGATACTTTTGTCCTAGACGTCTATAGGCTCTATAGTAAAGGAGATTCATTCAGGACCATGCAATAGTGAGTGGATTTCGAGGAAATACAAGAACAAATCTCTATAGCTGGGGCTGTAGTGAAAAAATAGGGAAAGAAGCAGAAGAAAAAACTACAGAGGGAAATGAAAATGGATAAAAATTGGGCAGAGTGAGGTGCGCAACGCATCCTGCGCCAGCCTACGCTGACTGCCGCCGCCTACGCTGACTGCCGCCGCCTACGCTGACTGCCGCCGCCTACGCTGACTGCCGCCGCCTACGCTGACTGCCGCCGCCTACGCTGACTGCCGCCACCTAGGGGCGGGGCATTATATAGGACAGCGAACTAGCAGAGCAGGTCTGCTGGGAAAGGGGTGTGGCACTCGCTAACTACCGTCACCTAGGGCCAGGCAGAGCTTTTCCGTTTCATACCTAGGCAGTTTTTTGATTAATTACATCAAATGTGCTGGTTTCAAAGTCTAGGTTTCGTTTCAGCGCCATAGAGATATGAATCTCTCTGTTTTCAACTCTTGATCTCGCGATCGTTTACGTGTACAAAGAGAATAGATGAAAGCAGTGGCGTAATATATGAGCCAAAATATTAGGGGCTGGGTCAATCCTTGCGAGGAGCGAAGTGACCAACCCTGAGGGAGTGTAGCGACCGCGCCGGGGTACCCCCCCCCCCCCCGCTCAAGATACGGAGCTTTTTCGCAGGGGGGGTTCTCTCCCTCCCGCGCGAAGCGCGGAAGCTCCGACGTTTCTTTGAATTGTTCCTTGTCTGCTCCCGCTCTTCTTATGTTCTCTTACCTTTTTTTCTTTTCTCGCTTCCGCTTTTTTTCCTTCTACTTTTTTCTTTCTTTTTTGTTGGCGTTTTTGAGGGGGTTACCGCCCCCGTCGCCCCCCCCCCCCTTGGCTACGTAAGTGCACTCCCATGGTGAAGGGGCTTTTGCAGTATTGATGGTTTGCAACTCTGTAAAAGAACACTATTTGGCACTACAAACTTACAGCCCGTGTCTAGTTTTGGTAAATCTAAGAATTTTCATTTTCAAAGTATTAATCCATTGTCAGATAAACAGATAAAACCAAGTGTTATATCATAAAACACATTAGTATTGATATTATACGTGTTTTCTCTGCCTTGCTATGCATGCTATTTGGGAAATTGTGAATGCGTTACTTAACAACAGAAAGGGAGTTTAGGGAGAAGTAATGAAATTCGTGTGATATCACTCATATGAAATTGAAAATAAACCATGATTGAAATTTATTGGGGGGCTGACGCCCCCCCCCCCCCTTCCAGTACGCCAGTGTCTTTATTGGATAACTTGTTTAGCACAAGACTAATCCGCCACAAGGTCCATTGCACAAATATGAATAACAGATTATCGCATACATAAATGAAAACAAAATTAATTACATTCATAATTGGCAATTGAATGCGATGTACGAGAGTACATGTTAAGATAATTATACAATGAACTTATTTTAGAATACTAGTATATGATATCAAAAAGTAAAAAGAAAGAAAAAAGAAATATGCAAACATATTAAAGGATAAGCAAAAAAGGCGATTAGTTGAATTTTGCACTGTTCTTAAAATAGAGGTGGATAATCTTTTCCCTTTATTTCAGTCTTTTTTCATCTTTCTCCTAGAGTGTATTTATTTCTTTATTTATTCTTTTGTTTTGCTCTTATTTTCTAGGTCTTATTGTAAAAGAAGTGAGAAAACAGAAAAAACAAGAAGTATAAAATATACATTGAGATGATTTCATATCGATAACATATTGATGATAGCATATACTGCCAGATGATTTTAATAAAACTCATACTAAGTTTGTTTACAACAAAGCTGCTGTGGTAATGAAAATAAATGGTTTAATTACAAAAGTCTAGCTCTAGTGTTTGGAATTCTTTTCTCCATGGGATATTTGATTGCCAACACCGATTAGGAACCCCTCCTACTGGTAGAGTTTCCTTAACACGACTTGTACCGCCTGAGGGCGCATGACCAAAACTCACTCGATAAACAAACAACGCAAGTTGGTGGTCTATATAAATTAGTTCTACTCTGAAGAACTGTAATGTATCGTCTATTCAACAAAGGAGAGAACTTTGAATTTTTACTGTATAAAGTGTATAACATTAAAATACTTGCTAAACTTGAAGTTTTACTTTAAAAAAAAATGGTTGGCCATTGACCACTATGGCGACAATGGCCAATGTCCAACTTGATCGGGGGGGGGGGGGCGGGGGGTCGAGGGGTGGCGGAATTCTATTGACTGCGGAGCTGGCGCTGGGCCCTTCCCTGTGCATTTATTTTTCTTCAACTTTATATAATTTCAGCCCTAACAAACTAGAAATCAATGTATTCATCCATTTCATTCTACTGCTTTATTTTTCTCTTTACGCTTCAGTCCTAACAATATTGTGCTTGTAAAAATGCTCTTCCATAAAGTCAAGAGAAGGCAATACAGAGGTCCATTGGCACTACAAAGCAAGGCGTTGCCTCCCAAGTATTGTGCCATTGTTCATACAAAGGCCATCGACTCTTGATGGCTTAGGTCCATATACCTTGCAAGAGCATTGGTGATATGTCGTTGGCCCAGGTCTATGAAATCTTACTCCATATAGACCTGTTTCCTAATGATTTAAATTTATGCACGTTTCTCTCCTGCACCCTTGGTTACAAATTGCACAATGACATCTGAATAGATGGAATCCATTTTGAATGCATTAGTTGTTGCTATGTTGGGCGTTCCTCTGGCAAGCTTTTTAGTTGTGAATGAAAAATTTACTTCAACAATTGCATGAAATACACCAGTGTACTAATTTCATGCATATTTGCTGAACAGAAGTTTCCCTTGACAACTGTGAAGCTTGCCAGAAGCTTGCCCGACATAGTAACAACCAATGTATGCAAACTGGATTCCATCTATTCAGAAGCACTTTGCATAACAGGTAAACTGAATAGTAGGTAACTAAGGGTCCCGGAGAGAAACATGCATAGATTTTAATACACTTAGTAAAACAGGCCCATTAGTAAATAGATCTAATGCCAACAAAGTCGGGCCTGAGACCTCTGACCTTGTTGCTTTCAATGACATTGAGATAAATAGATAGAGAACTTCATTCATTGATGTAATGTCCTATAGAGTCCTACAGGAAATAATGCTTTGCTTCTTGAAAGAAACTTTATATCTGAGAGAGAGTGAGAAAATGGTTGTAAACTACAACAAATTCTGAAAACAACCAAAGGGTTCATAAAGAAAACAGAAAATAGAAAATATTACACGAAGATGAAGATGAAAGAGATATTCTCATGCTATCTAAAAAAAAAAATTTTGAAAGAGGGTAGCTATATATTTTGACAGAGCAGCCAGTATTGAGATCTGCAAATATATTTTTATGTATAACCGAAGAGGGAAAATCGTTTATCCTGTGGGATTCGAACCTCCGGTCGTGGCAGCGACGATCATACCGCCTTGCAGACATCGATCGTTATCACCCCTCAGGGCCCTCAGGGCCACTGCACTGTTGGCAAGCAAGACCACGTAAAATATATCAATAGTTTCTCGTCCGGATTTTTTAAAAATGAGGAGGAAGAGGTTACGCGTTTTATATTATTTGATATTTGTCTACGCCCGGCGTACAAATGTTATTGGGCAGGGCTTTGCGTAATATCATGTTTTGGTGATACAATGTATTTCTAACTCTCAGATTCAAATATCTGTTATCTTTATTTGTAGATACCTATTTTAGAAAGAGGGATTACAGAAAGAAAAAAGGAAAGAATAAAATAGAGGGAATTATAAAGGAAGGGGAAAAGGAAAGTGTAGGGAAGAAGAAAGACAAAAGAAGGAAAAGAAAGAAAGAAGACAGGAAATAAAGAGAGAGGGGTGTATAAAGAGAAGATATCAGATTAACCAAGTTTATGAAAATGGAGGACAAGTCTATGGGAAAGCAAACTTTAACAGGAAAGGCAAGATCCATGCAATTCACCAAACTGGATTTCATCACTTGGGTTTTAGCCTACTTTTCTGATAAGGTTT
Source organism: Echinometra lucunter (assembly GCA_029962745.1). Taxonomy (NCBI): domain Eukaryota; kingdom Metazoa; phylum Echinodermata; class Echinoidea; order Camarodonta; family Echinometridae; genus Echinometra; species Echinometra lucunter. Next base: position 725,359 of record CM057171.1, read on the forward strand.
TTTTGATCAGGCATTGTGAAATCTAACATCATCACCCTCGTCGTCCTCATCGCATTGGCGTAAATCCCGGGGGATGGGGGGATATATCCCCCCCCCCCCCCCACACACACACACACACACACACACTTTTTTGAGAGGGGGATGGCGTGTACAAATATCCCCCCCCCCCACACACACACACTTTTTAAGGAAGAAATGATATTTGAATCAATCCTTGAATATAATTTTTATTAATCTGTCGTGTGTATAAGGAGGGTCTGTGCAGGTGCGTGAGGGCGTGTGTTTATACTTAAGTGTGAGTTCGACAGAAAAAAAAATCGGCAAAAAAGTCGGTCATCCCCCCACTCCTCAAAGTGGATTTACGCCGGTGCCTCATCACAATCAACATCGTCACAATAATCATAACTACCATCACTATCACCGTCATCATCATCACCACCACCATCATCATCACCATCATCACCATCATCCTCATCATCACCACCACCACCATCATCATCATCACCACCACCATCATCGTCATCAACCACCTGGGGAGCGTTTCATGAAAGGACTTGTCGGATGTTTTATCCGACAAAGTCTGTTTTATCTGACAGTTGCCATAGTAACGATGCTTCTCAGCCAATCAAAATCAAGGAAAGATGTCAGATCTGACAGCTTGTCAGATGACAAATGTTGATGAAATGCCCCCCTGATCATCGTCACCACCACCACCATCATCATCAACCACCTGCACTATCCTCATCACCATCATCACCATCACCACCACCACCATCATCATCAATCACCTGCACTCTCATTACCATCATCACCATCACCACCACCAACATCGTCATCAACCACCTGCACTATCATTACCATCACCATCATCATCACCACCATCATCGTCGTCAACCACCTGCACTATCATCATTACCATCATCATCAACACCACCATCATTGCAACAATCATCATTTCCACCACCACCACCATCATTGCAACAATCATTTCCACCACCATCACCATCACTGCAACCTTTGATTGCAACAATCATCATCATTTCCACCACCACCATCATTGCTACAATCATCATCATCATCATCCACCTTCATGATCACAATCATCATCATGTTCACAATCACTACCGCCATCATCATCATCAAGCAATGCAGAGTCCTTAACAGAGAAAGGATATGAGAATGTAAAATGTATGACAAAGAAAGAAAAAAGAAGGTTTGAACAGAGGGCATACCGTGCAGATACAGAAAGACATGAAAGAGACGGAGTACGGAGAAGGACATGGTATAGACAGTGAACACAGACACACAGACACAAACAGACAGACAAACAAGGCTACATGATGTGAAATAAGACATGGAAACTGTGATGCAGTTCTTTATTGCTCATAAATTCTATTTTTTTAAAATATGTCATTTTACAAAATTTAATATACAAACTGTAGGAGATATATACATGTACATCTTATTAAATATATATATATACATTTTCCTCATATAAATACATGTATACAGGTAGCTAACAAAAGTGAAGTGGGAAAAAAAGACACAATCGCAAGTTGGAAGGGAAACAATACAAAGACAAGCATCTTTTTGAGCCACTCCATTATGCTAAGCTCCCATAAGGCTTGTTCACATATGAAGAAACAAACCCGCTAGTCTAGTTCTGGATGTATTTATTTATCTCTCTCCACCTCTCTGTTCCCTGTACCCTCTCACTATGAACATGGCGGACAAAGAAAGCGGACAAAATAAACCTCTCATTCTACCCTTCACAATGGTTCTGGTAGTTAAAAGAATATCCTATCACAGTTATTGTGTTTAATCATGTAGTTCCAGGTGAATATGCATGTGACACCTGTTCCACACATTTTAGACAATGGCAGTGAAGGGATGTTCTTTTGACTACCAGAACCATTGTGAAGGGTAGAATGAGGGGTTGGTTATTTTGTCCGCTTTCTTTGTCCGTCATGTTCATAGTGTCTGTGCGTCCGGCCCGCTATATTTTTATATGCACTACAGATTGGGGCTTGGCACGTGTAAACGTTAGGGCCAAAATGCGGAAAAAACGCCTGAGCCGGTATTCTGAAAATTGTGTTATCTTTGCAATTAGAAATAGCGTACGCCATTGGCTCACATCGCGCACTTTTGCCTTGTGTGCTGGTCATTTGCGCAGTTTATACCAACCATAAGTACGCGTTTTAAATTTGCTATGACAATTCACAGTGAAGATAAGACAAAAGATAACACAATTTTCAGAATACCGGCCCAGAGAAGTAAGGCTCGCAATAAACACACAGTATAATTGTTTCAATGCGCTCCTTTCCTAGCTGCGCATGGTGGCGTATTGGGTACGCTCTCGGACTATGCATTATAATTCCATCAAGAAAAAGAGTTATCTGCAATGTTCACGTCTGAAATTCATTTTTTATTTGAAATAAATGGTAACAATGGCATTTATTTAGTCAAAATTATTTGAGTATCGGACCATATTCTAACGGATATTGTTCAATCAAGTCGCTGATAATATTAAAACCCCAATCTGTGCTGCAGAAAAAATATCATGTCAGGCCCGCGTACAGTGCGAAGGCCACTGATTGACTCTCCCCGCAAATTCACCTTCCTCAAAAAAATTTGTTTAGGGAAAGTGAGTGAGTGGACGTTGTGCCATCATAGCCGATTTGCATAGGGATTGGGTATGGTATGTGCATGCACGGGTCAGGAAAAAAAATAACTACATACGTCCAGATCTAGACAAAGAACCCCCATGATAAAGTGCATCTTCCTTTTTTTTACACATAAGTGAATGGTATATGAGGAGAAAAAAAAAATATGCAAAGCAAAAATTATCAGAGTTTGATTGCTATGCACTCTTTTTGCCACCATGAAGCAATTATTTGCCTCATCAAATTCTTATAAAGTTTGCACAAAACATGATGTCACCAGTTCAACTGTGACCCTTTTGGCAAAACTATAGGGCATAACCCTCTATTATTACAGCATTGACGTGTTAATGTGCAGCTCATTATCATGAGTGGAGCAGTTTACCACCTTATATGTCAACACTGAAATTGAGCTAATAAACAAATGTGGGGGTTTGCAAAATGATAATTTTTGCCTCAAATTCTTATAAAGTTTGCGCAAAACATGATGTCACCAGTTCGTCTGTGACCCTTTTGGCAAAACCATATGGCATAACCCTCTATTATTACAGCATTGACGTGTTAATGTGCGGCTCATTATCATGAGTGAAGCGATTTACCACTCCATATGTAAACACTGAAATCAGAAAAATGGGCCTATAATGGCAAAAAAAATGATCACCATTCAACCGCAATGAAAATATACCTCGCAAAGCTAACAGAATGAGAAAACTGCAATGGAGTGATTTAGGATCGACATGTATATAACTTAATTACAGCAATTTACTGAATGAATTATGCATAGGATATCCATGCAAAATATTTTTGAGTTGCTTAAATGATTTACAAACAATGGCGGTTAATGTTTACCGAGTATTACCAAATTACAGCAAACTTTGTAATTTTCACTCAGTTTTCTATATATTGAAACACTGTAACCAACCAACCTCTTTATCATTATGGAAGAATGGATAATCTATTAAGAACACAATAGCATAATTGTTAATACTTGAAACCTAATGCATATGCACTGTAACTTGCATACTGTTTTTGTTGTTTTTTGTGGGGTTTGAGGTTTTTATTTTTTTGTAAGGTTTATAAAGGGGTGCTTTCACTTGTTTGTGGGGTTTGAGGTGGGGGGGGGGTAACTTTTTAGTGGGGTTTATAAAGGGGTTTTTCACTTTGGGGGGTTGAAGAGGGTTTCAACTCATTTGTGGGGGGTTTTTTAATTGCTGTTGTAGTTTTTTTTTTTTTTTTTTTTTTTGTTTCTCTATTTTCTTCTTAGTTCTCCATGCTTTGTTGATGATTTGTTTAGAACTAACATGTACACAGCTAATTTTAGGTGAAGAGCTTTTGGGAAGTTGTCTATCAATATACAGAGTACACTCAAACCTGTCTTAGCTTAGATAGCTTAGCAAAACAGAGAGGTGCAAAAAAAAAAGTTCATAAAGCAAACAATATAGACAACAATATGCACTTTGCATTCTTGCATTTTCGCACATTTCTGACGAAGCTACCTTAGCGGCCACCTGTCAATACTGGGGGGGGGGGGGTGTTGCCCGCCAGAAATGGCATCTCTACGGTAGCCACTTTTTTTTATCTGATCCTCTTGGGTGACCATAACAGACTGGTTTTGACTGGATCTTTAAGGTGCTTTCAGATATGATGTGACTTTGTGCTGCCACTTTGCGTGCACACATTTTTTGTGTTCAGATATGATGCGACTTTGTGTCACCACTTATGCTAATGAAAGTGTCAACTCTCAAATAAGAGAGCATTTTGTCAAAACTTGCACAAACAAACTCATGGCAACAATTTTTGTGCTAACTTTTTAGGAATTTGATTGGTGCGCATTTTTTTTGTAGCCAGGCAGCAAACAAAAGTATGTCCTGCCTTGGCGACATTTTTTTGTTGCCCTTTACCCCATAGACCTGTACACAAAAACTGTTTGCACACAAAGTGGTGGAACAAAGTTTCCTCATATCTGAACGCACCTTAAATCTTCTTGGCATGATGCTGAAAGGCAACCCATGAAAAAAAACCCTGAAACCAACTAATAAAAACCAGAGCAAAATTATATAACATAAGACTAATGCAGCCCTTCTTTGAGACCACTGATTTTTTTTCCTTACCCCCCCCCCCCCTCCATCATTTCTTTTTTCTTTCTACTTTGTTCCTGTGATTTTTTTTTTTTTTTTTTTGAGGTGGTTTACAACACCAGAATCAAACACAAGTTTTAAGTGAGTTTATTCCATTGCCTTTGATTAACCATAGGAGACACCTTTCTGCTCTCTGATAAAATATACAAGCAAATAATGACAACATGTCAGAATTTTTATTTAAAAATTTGGAGAATTTGGAGAATTTGGACTGGCAAAAGTACCTTGTTAATATGGAGAGTTTGTAATAACAGTGTTCTTTGTAGTAATTAGTTATTGTTTTGTTTTACCTGACTGTTAAGAAAGTATGAATGCTTGTAAACAAGCAATCAGAGGACTGACGGCTTTAAGTCCTCTCCGAGGGACCTGGTAATGAAGATTAATGCCTTACCAAAGGCAGTGCATCGACCTAGTTTTGTACCAAAGTCACCAGATTACGAGACCTAGGGGGCATTACATCAAGTGTCTTGTCAATGATTTTTACCGACAAATTTGCTCTCAGCCAATCAGATGCAAGGATTTCAGTAGCTTATAACAGTTGTCAGTAAAAATCACTGACAGGACATTTGATGAAACTCTACCACGTGAGCCATCAGTGAATCCCCTAAAGATTCACTGTTCAAACCAACTGGGATCACATGACAGGATAGTAGACGAACTGGAATTGGACCATATGGCAAAGAAGACCATTGGCTCAGCTGAGAATGGTGTGTCTATCAAAGATATTCTCCCTCTGCTGTTGAACCTGAGATCTCCATCTTCTCTGTGCGTTACCCACACGACCTAGGTACGAAGATGGCTGCCCTGTGCTCGCTTGATCCTGAATAAAGACAAACAAAAAATGGCTGTTAGGAACTATACATACATGTGGTATCAACATTTCATCACTAGTTTTAAGGTATCTTTAGAAAGATTTCAAATATGAGTGGATTTTATAGGCCGGTATCATATTTGATACTAAATATTTTACTCATTTTCAGGCGGAAGTAAAATAATTGGCCAACTTCAGCATGCAATTGAATCTTTGGGTAAGTATTTTACCCTAAGTCTAAGATAGCCACCTATTAGACTACTAGACTTAAGCAAATTACTTTGGGAGTCTGTTTGGCTGGCATGTAGTTTTCATACATACGCACAGTCATGATATGTTGCAAACAGGAAACTTTTATAACCACACATATGTCTTTATTGCATGCTATTTGGGATGATGTCGCATTGGTTACCAGAGAGTATTATGCCTTAACCCATTCGTGACAGAGGTCCACATTTTGTGGTTTGGCCTAATATCTTTTGATGCAAAGCCCTAAAAATCATACCAAATACATGAGCAGAAAGAGCCAAAAATTCTACACAAACTGTGCCCATTTTGGTTGCTTCAATATTCGTTGTTTGATGCTGAAAATTTTTTAAAGGAAAATAAGCATTAAAATCCTTAAATTGCCAATGTGATAGAAAGTTTAAAATCACCATTTTCCCCTGCAAATTGGCAACTTTTTGACTTCTCATCATAATTTCTGTCAATTTATATTCATTTCAGATACATGACATTTTATAAGAAAAATGTAGCAATAAAATAAAAATGTTGGTGTTGCCAATTTGAAGAATAAAAGTTGATCAAATTAGGCTTTAAATAATTCCTGTCACGAATGGGTTAAAGTTGACTTGCTAAGGTAAACTATGTAAATGTGATCAGACTAAGAGTTAAGACATTTAAGCCAAATTCACTTGTTCCATGTAATGAATTGAATACGGCCCTATGCTTCAACCAGTTTATACAAGCATCTTTCATGTTTATAAATTTAAAGGCATTGGCTAACTTTGTGAGTAGCTGATTTAAAAAATTCTCAAACTAAGATAAAACATGTGTATGAGTACTTGTATTTGTACTCAAAAACCCTGAAACCAACCATAATTTGGAATGAAAAAGTGTAAGTTAGACGCAAACGGCGATTTTATTATCCTTCGTCTCACGAGACAATCACTAAGAGGACCACTTTGCTTGAATTTGAAAATGCCGTTATGTGCCTCCCGCCGCGTGATACGCCAATACACACAGTACGGTAAGGTGAGTCATACGCGCATGCGCACTCCTTATGTCTATTCTGTGCAACTGACCCTCGTATATTTTTCAAACATTGGTTCACATTTTTGATATTTAAAATTACTTCCTGTGGATATTATACTTTGAAACTTTCAGACTGGTATTTTTACACTATAACCCTTATGTTTATCCCATTTTCAAGTAACAAAACAAGATTTTTTAAAATCAGAACAATGTTAACCAATGCCTTTAAGACATTTAAGCCCTATGCTTCAACCACTTTATACAAGCATCTTTCATGTTTACTGAGAGCATACTGAAACTTCAATATCTGTTTGCAGAGGAATTTCAGTATAAGGGGCCTGTAATACAAAGCTTTGGAACTGATCATTGGATTGATTTTACAATTGATTGCATTGATCACTATGTGCAATCAATCATAGAAATCAATGGTACAATCCATTGCCAAGCTTTGTGTTACGGGGTCCAGATATAACAAGGTTATCCCATCTCTTTACATTCTATTGTTTTTTAAAGCTGATATAACAAGATTCCTGCTATAACAAGGTAAGTTTGATGGTCCCATGGACCTCGTTATGATCAGGTTGCCGGTTATAATTATTTACAACTAACATACAGGAGATATACCTGAGAAACATAACTCTACTTACAGGTTGAGGTGTGAGCGTGTCCTCAAGCTGAGGCTCGGTGAGCTTTGATCTAAACCACTCAGGATCCATGAAGAAAAGAACGATGAGGTAGATGAACAGGCAGATGATGACCACGATGATCAGGAATATTACAACCTGCCATAAACAAATATATATGTATTTATTTATGTGTGTGTATATGTATGTATATATATATATATATATATATATATATATGTGTGTGTGTGTGTGTGTATGTGAAGATATCCAACTTCAACGGCATCTCAGAAAATTGTATAAGTGAGAGGACTGATGAGACAGGAGACAAGGACATAGCTGAACTTCAACTTTATTAGATCAAGCTTTCGGCCTTTCCGGCCTTCTTCAGGTTCTGAAGATAATACAAACAAATAGAAATGCTCCAGTACATATATACTTTATGTTTGTAAAATTTGCTTATTCCAAAATCTCACACTAGACACTGGGGCCTGCTTCTTGAAACCATCATACACATGTAAGTCCTAAGTTTGTGGAAATCCCATTGAAACGCATGTTAACCCATTCGTTACAGGAATTATTTAAAGCCTAATTTGATCAGCGTTTATTCTTCAAATTGGCAACACCAACATTTTTCTTTTATAGCTACATTTTTCTTATAAAACATCATGTATCTGAAATAAATATAAATTTACAGAATGTATGATGAGAAGTCATAAAGTTGCCAGTTTGCAGGGAAAAACAATATTTTTAACATTTTCACCGCATTGCCAATTTAAGGATTTTAATACTTATTTTCCTTTTAAAAAAAATCAGCATCAAACAACAAATATTGATACAACGAAAATGGGCACAATATGTGTAGATTTTTTTGCTCTTTCTGCTTATGTATTTGGTATGATTTTTAGGGCTCTGCATCAAAAGATATTAAGTCAAACCACAAAATGTGGACCCTCTGTCACGAATGGGTTAACTCCACAACACGGCTTTGAGAAAAATGTTTGTTTTCAAGCTGCCTTTCCATCAGAAGTCAACTTTTTCTATAGTATTGGTTCGTGGGCAATTCAGTGTTACGGACATTACATTTCGGACGATTTTTGCAACTTAAAAAGGTCATGAAGATAAAACCACTTTATTATGTGGAACTAATAAGCTGCAATGACGCAAAAAAAAAAATCCTTGATCATTAGCAGTGAAGGTTTCAGTCATTTCAGTCAGTCATTTCAGTCGTTTCAGTCATTTCAGCACATTCTGTGGTAGTTACGGCATGTTATGTTTGTTACATTTGTTGGACAAGAAATGTAATATCCGTGATGAAACATAACATGCCAGAACTACCACATGGTGTTCTGAAATAGACTGACACTTTCACTATTTATAATCAAGGGTGTTTTGGGCATGATTCCATCATATGACTTCCGAATAAAAAAGTGGTTTTATCTTTATAATGACCTTTTGAAGGTGCATAAGTGTAATGTCCGTAATGCATGGAACTGCCCTTGTGTATTATAGGCCTACCTCAATAGTCTTAATGTTGCGACTCTCATATTTGCATTCACAGCGAAGACAATCGCTCTCATTTCTCCCCATCACAAGCTCACAAGAGCTGTAGAAAAGAAGAAAAAATGTTGGAAATGAACCGAGGAACAGGGTTGTATGAAAACTTGAACTTGAACTTGAACTTGAACATTTACATAACATTTCAGATACAAAGATGTAACATAACGATAAAACGAGGATCAGAAAATAGCATGCTTATGCTAATCGAGTCTGTTTGAGTCTATTCTCAAACTCAAAGAATACAATAATAAGATATTTACAAAGGTAAACAGTTATCATAATCATGAATACATATGTGCAACTTCTTCATGGTTCTTAAGACTTGTTTGCAAATATAAATATGTATATGTATGTAAGAGCATAATATGTTTTACACGTCTTGTTTCTTAGATAATGATTGATCTATTCATCTAACAAATATTCTGTTAAAGGTTTACGTAAACAGAATCTTGAAGTTGTTTTCCTTGATAGCAAAGATAGTTTGTCTACCGAAGTTTTGACATACTTCAAATTGCTCACACATCTATGTAAAACTGTACTCTTGTAAAAACTACTTAAATTTTTCATTTTCATTTCATTTCATTCACTGTATTTCATATCTCTTGAAAAACTACTGTATAATAATGAATACAAGGAGAATAACAAAACAATAACAAAAAAACAAAACAATAAAATACATGAAACATGAATAATCATAACAAAAAACGGTGATGTTATGGATGTGAAGGAGTAGCAAAGGCTATGTTTACATACATCATTGACAAAAAATAAAACACAATAAAAGGAGCAAAACTAACAAACAAGTTTTAATACATTGTAACATAAAGAGAACAACAGATCACGGCACCGTTTCACGTCAGCACTGAGTGACAAGTTGTCATTCTCTGCCAATTACCATAGTTACAGTCAGTGACCAACGCTTCTCCGCCATTCAAAACCAAGGATTTTACTGAAATTGTCAGAGAATGACAACTTTCATGAAACGGTGCCCGGACACGTTATCAATTCAAAGTAGCTGAATTACAAAAGGAAAGATTTTCATTTTTTTTGAAAGACAGCAGTGAGGGACTGATCACTGTGATCGTCATTATTATTTCATTATCACCATGATCATCAAAAACAGTTTATTATTATCACTGACAATAGTACCATTATGGTTTTGTGAGCCTCAAGGACCGATGCGCTACTATGCGCTAGCAAGAGATCGATGGAAGTGTAGGGTCTCATACTCATAGATCTCATTTTCATAATGATCATAAACCGGATGTCAGGATTAGTCTAACTCCAAGGATGCATTGCTTTAATTTTTCTGACTAAATAAACCGATGCCAATGTGAAATGGACGGTTACGGGTAAGCTTTTAATTCTGACAGAATAAACCAATATTTTGATATTTATCACATTTTTCCATGTTCAGTATTTAACATGATTATACATATCATGCCAGGTCATATCCTTAAAAAATATTTATTTTTCAATTTTAGCGAAGGCCGAGGGGTAAGCATGGCAAGTATTAGGCCCTACAAGTATTAACTCTCGCCATTAACCATTTACCCACTCACACTTGATGCTTCGGTTAGGTATACTAACCATGTTAACTTACCATTCTTCAGCAACCGATACAGTCACTACTCTGATGTCCACATCTCTTTTGATATCAGGTTCTGCTGGGCAGATACACTTACAACGTACATTGTCAAACTGGCCCTGTGTTATAATGATAACAAGAACTTATTCAATATGGCATCGCAAAATGAATCTGCATACGCCACTGTACTAACATCAAAACAAATATATGGGACACAACCTACATGACCTATTCGTTCTTCAAAGTATGTTCTTACCTCACATGTTACAGCAAAGAAAAGCACGACAACAAATCCAATGGCAATAATGTTCGACATCCCTGTCATCATATTTGTAATGTAGCGTGATTTTGTTGATTATAAAAACACTTATCGAAATTTCTCTCATGCACTGAAGACTTGATCATATCCTGTAGCAATTTGGCAATCAGCGGCTAGGCTCAGCGCAAGTGATTGCGCAATTGCTAGCCATCGAGGTCCGTACAAAATTTTCAAAAAGCAATTTACCAAACCGACAGGGATTATAAAAACACTTATCGAAATTTCTCTCATGCACTGAAGACTTGATGATATACTGCAGCAATTTGACAGTCAGCGGCTAGGCTCAGCGCAAGTGATTGCGCAATTGCTAGCCATCGAGGTCCGTACAAAATTTTCAAAAAGCAATTTACCAAACCGACTGGGATTATAAAAACACCTATCGAAATTTCTCTCATGCACTGAAGCCTTGGTCATATCCTGCAGCAATTTGGCAATCAGCGGCTAGGCTCAGCGCAAGTGATTGCGCAATCGCTAGCCATCGAGGTCCGTACAAACTTTTCAAAAAGCAATTTACCAAACCGACTGGGATATAATAGCTCTGTGTCACACACGTCCCTATGGTCCTTGTCACACATGTCAGAGGCATTCCAAAGAAAGATAAGGCACTTCATGCAAAACAGTGTAACGACTTTTGCATCAAGAAAATCTGTACAGCAGCATTAAACAGGAGCTCTCAGGTATATAGGCGTATACACAAGAAAAGTACCCTCAGGGCTTCGTCTGTTACCTGGGAACTTAAAGGGTGACTAAATTTAAAATGCATGTTGACTTCTGTTGATCTGTAATAATGTATACATCACGTATCTTTTGACTTTTTGATGTACATTTGTGTCATTTATTGTATATTTTTTTTTCATATCATTTTTGTTCTACCTGCTAAGCTCCCCCCCCCCCACAAAAAAAATCTCCTATAAGCAAACTGACTTCTGACGTCATCAGTCAATGATCAGTCAGCAAGATATGAACATGAACAACAGACATTGGCAGGTTTTTTCCCATCAATTGACCACCTGTTAACAATAGTATTTCATGTTTTTATACAGTGCCAACTCACAGAATTCGTTTGTATTTTAGAGGAGAATGCAACCCAAGCATCAGTGTGCTCTTAGTGAATAAAGATGACCAAGAAGAGTAAACAGTGAAAGTTTGAGCAAAATCGGACAATCAGTTCAAGAGTTATGAATTTTGAAAGTTTCAGTAAATCCCTATTATTGAGTTGGCAACTTTGCCAGCATCTGTGATGTCATTGTGGACAACTCTCAATTCATTTTGTACATAATTTTTTAAAAAAAAATGATTTATATGAAATTTCAGGCCAGGAATCAACATTATTCTTCCTAATATGCTTGCAGAATTGATATAGCCATGCCATACTCAAACAATAAATCAAGAGAATTTTTATTTCTCTTGAAAATAAAGAAAATGTTGAATTCTGTGTACAAAATGAATGGAGAGTTGTCCACGATGACATCACAGATGCTGGCAAAGTTGCCAATTTAAGGATCCTATGATAAGGATTAACGTAAACTTTCAAAGTTCATAACTCTTGAACAGATTGTCCGATTTTGCTCAAATTTTCACTGTTTACTCTTCTTGTTCTTCTTCATTCACTGGAAGCACACTGATGTCAAGGTTGCATTCTCCTTTAAGCAGTTGCTATTTCAGAAATACCAAGCAACACCATGAAAAGAAGTGTTGTTGTGGGTTATCATGATGAAAACTTGCAATGTTA
>CM057171.1:738543-750540 GCA_029962745.1 Echinometra lucunter
AATGTTCTCAGGCCCGAAGTCTCAGTTGGGTTTTGTACCTTGGGTCTAGTGTTAATTCTTCACTAAGGATAAATTACCAGCATTGGTTTTGCATACCTTGTGATGAGAAGTACTGCACATGTACAGGTTATTACTGAAATGTTTTACATGGAAAAGATCAGTGAAATGAAATGTTGCACCCACCAGTTCGTTGCATCACACTGGAGGTAATATCAGGCCCGCTACTTCTTTGTGAGGTGAGGGTGATTGAGTACAACCTCCCTGGAGTGAGCTGAGTAAAGTCCACTCTTCTGTTCATAGTGTTCTCAACACGCTGTCCTTCTGATGGGGTGATGGTGACAGAATACCCAACGACATTGGGTACCGCTCCCCAGCTGATTGTGATGGAGTTGGTCGTGAACGACTGAACAGTCACCTCACCAGGATCAGGTGTATCTAAAGAAAAAATACAAAAATAAAAGCGAACAAATCAAATCCCATTCAAAGAGCATTTACATATTATAGTTCAAACTCATCAGGCTTGCTATCATAAAGTAGAGCCCAATTTGACTAAAGCATCGAGCAGGAGTCCTGCTCAGCATATTTTTTTCCACCAAATCCCTTCTGATTCTCTGCCACTATGAAGACAAAACTACAGGGATCGGGAAAGGCAAATGTAAATACCGAGGCACGGAGAAGTCAATAAAAACCGATGGACATGCCCTTTGATAAGCTTCCTAGCTGGTAGGCCTATCTATCGGCATAAGTTATAAGTCTGGATATTACAGTGCCTTGATAATTAAGATGCTGCAAAATAATTTTGGGGTTCTTCCTTGCCATTGTCATTTTCATCAATTAACCCGTTGAAGCCGGTAAAGCTAAACCCGCTTCCCGCGCTGTGGACGGTAAAAGTTCAGGCCGAGCTCAACGGAGCGTGGTTGTCAAGAAGGGGCGCGGCCTACTGCGTTCATAGCCAATCAGTGCTTTGTTCACGGTTGCCGTCGGTTTATTGAATATGCATGATACGGCCACTCGAAAAGAGAGTAAAAGGACATGAATTATTCATATTCTGGGTTGCTCATTGGCTTATCACCGGCGGAGCTAATGAATTATTAATGAGATTCTGGTGTTTCGAACCAAACTCCGCACGCTTTCTCTCTGTCTCTCTCTTGATGAAGAATGAAAAGCGGGGACGGAAATTAAAAGAAAAAAAAGGAGGAGAGTATAAGTCAATTTTATCCTCCCCTTTATTTTTCATTCTTTCTTGAAACTAATTTGTTTTTCATTTCAATTTTTTGCACTTTTTCTTCTTCGAATCATTTCTTACGTGCTATGTCTACCAATGTCGATTTTTCGTAGTATTTTAAAATTCCTTTTCAGATGCTATAGCAATCATGATTTTGGGCTATCATATTTTGTTATTTATAATTCTAACGATTTTATTTTCTATTCACTTTTTGTGTACTTGAATAAAAAATGAAATATTCAATCTCGCTTACTTAAATCACAAGATGGATCATCTTTATTTAGTATTCAATTCTAGTGTTATCCTTACTATTTTTTTTTCAAACACGGTTTCATTATTAGAATTATTGTCATTTATATCATGATGGATTACTCTTAGTTTTAAGAATTAGTTCTGTAATTATCTTACCAAATTACACACCCCACGCATGTCCAATTCCTTGTGCATTTCCCCAGTTGTCGTCATTCAAGTTGTTCACTTTTCTTGATGTATGATATTGATGATTATTACCAGATTTTTATTCATTTTTTAATGAAAGCTTTTGCCGTCGCATCACTTTCACAGGTCATGTGATTCTTTATTATGTACGTCTTTTCGAAAATAACTGTATTATTGATTTTTTAATAGCTTTATAGTGAGATCTTCCTCACTCTTTGCTGTTTTTACTCACAGAGATCGGATTCGAAGAAAAAATAATTTAGAGAATAAGAACCGTAAATCAGCTTCTCGCTTCTTGAATTCTAAAATCTGAACGCCACAGAAAATGGTTCAATAAACAATTCCGCTGTAATAAGGTCATACGCTGGCGGATAACTTGAGAAAGATCTTTGCCCTACGATTATGTTACACTCATCTGTGTTTTTAAAAACCATTCTCCAATAACAGCAAGAACAGATGAGTACCATTTATCACGGTGGTTTTGCATGTAGGTCTTTCGCTTATCTAAATTATCGTGGCGGCCATAGGGATTTAAAAAAAAATAATTATACTTATTTTTGCCAAAGAATCCCCGACAAAAAAATAATAATAAGTTGTAGCCCTAGATCAATCTCCAGCATCATTATTAATATTTTTATTATGATTATTGTCATTGTTGTTATCATCGTCATCATCATCATGCATTATTCGGTAATTCATCAAAACTATTACAAGAGAATATAGAAGAAAAATATAAATTTTGAAAAATATATCAATACAAAGAGGGTGTTATACTCTTACAAGTTCAGGCTACCTGGGAATTAAATCGATGCTCGTTTCGTAGACCCGCTTGCTGAGTTATATACGGCCATCACAGTGATATCTCGGGGACCACTGTCATCATGGTCATTACAAGGTGTGTATTTCAAAATGGACCATAAATAAAAATAGTATACTTCGAACTGA
Source organism: Echinometra lucunter (assembly GCA_029962745.1). Lineage (NCBI taxonomy): Eukaryota > Metazoa > Echinodermata > Echinoidea > Camarodonta > Echinometridae > Echinometra > Echinometra lucunter. Next base: position 741,152 of record CM057171.1, read on the forward strand.
GACCACCGCAAACAAGTACATATTTTTTTTAAATCTCATATCTATCCAACCTGAATCTGCAGGGGGTTATGTCAACAGGATGAAAAAGGTGCCCTTTTTTTACTTGTCTCTATATTCGTTTTTTGAAATATAGCTTTACAAATCGCCAGTCAATTAGAAACAACTCTTATAACATTTGTATTTCCCGTAAGTAAGGTCCGCCTTGTAAAGCCACTGCAGTATCCTCACAATTTTTATGGAATATTGGTATCCAGTAAGTGGGGCCAATGTCATTGAAAGGTGGAAACCATGATGCTTGTACATGGGGTTTCAAATAATACAATAAACCTGTAATCATCAATCGATCTCAGAATACCCATAACAAGTATTTTTTTTTCGTGTTTTTCTATACCTAAGCAATGCATCAAATATTTAGTTTTCATTTTAGGGGTGAAATAGACAGTGGCCTTTTTTCTTGTTATTGGCGTTTTGATACACCCTTTTCTCTTTACGCGCGTACATCGAACGACTGTGAAAAACAACCCTTTTACGTGCTTTTGGGCATGGTGTCGTCCTTCCAGTGGAAGTGCCTCCCCCTCCCCCCGGTAAAATGCCTTTATTGCACGAAATCTTTAATGACAGGGATTATCCGAACGGTTTCTTTTGTTCTCATCTCCGATGAAAAGACAAGAAATGCTTTCATGCTTTTGAAATTTTAGAACCCAAGCTGCGCTCAGGTCATCACTTATATTGTGTGGCGGCTTGCAAAATGGTGAATAAAGTTTGAGAAAACACGCTTTTTTCATAACCTTACTCCCGGATTTTATTCAGAATTAGGCGGATGATATATACATGCATGATACTGATAAAACTTATGAACGTGTAAGAAGAAAGTAAAAGAAAGAAAGCGAAATGAAGTTTGAGAAAACACGCTATTTATTACCTTACACGCTAGTCATTACCTTACTCCGAGATTTTATTGAGAATTAGGCGGAGGATGGACGCATGATACTGACAATGAAAAATAATGTCTGTATGTCTTGTATTATCTATGTTATATGTCTATTTTACAACTTTGTACTTATTATGAATGCAGAAGAAAATAAATAAACAAACAAATTTTCATTCAATGTCTACTGAGAAGAAACATTGAACCCCCCCCCCCTCCCCGGCAAAGGGTCATCAGCTCTAAACGTTGTGTCTACCTTTTCGACGAAATATTATTTGGGGCACATTTGGCACATTTTTTATTATTGGGTCAGTTCGAAAAAAAATCATTTGGGACCCAGCACCCGACCTGCCATCTGGTTCCGCTGGTATACAGCTTGTATTATAATTCATTATTGTTGGGAGGATCATTTCTTTGAGCTCTACTTCAGATTTTTATTCTAAATGAAACCTCATTTTATGTTTATATATTTTCAACTACGGGTGAGATATAAATACACATATTATATATATCTGTATATATATATATATTATTGGTAGCTAAAATTAATCTCAAAACAATGGTGATCATTTACAATTCTCTTTTCTTATGTATAATTATACCAAGTAGGCATCTCGTGGGACTTAGGCCTATAGTCTGCTTGAAAAGCTTGAATCAGCCATTGCATACCCAGTAAAAGCTACACTTCTTTATAGTTAGATTACATGCCCTTGCTTGATGGCTTTCCAGAAAGCCAAGGCCTATTTACGTGCACACTATTCATAATAGTTTGCTTTGAAAGAGTGGATCGGAGAGTGTATTCAAGATTAATGATTTAGGGGGCAGACAATCCCTCGTAAGCTTCGCCAACCTCTAAAACTTCACATCCTGCTCATTGTAAAAAAGTTGAGAAGGTGCGTGAGATGAGCGCTGTCGGGATTGTTACCTGGAATGTTTACATAAGCGAGAACAAAAGTCGGATTACTCCGTCTGTAGAGGCTTTTATTTATAGATTTTGCCTTTTATTTCTAGCAAAATAGTGTATCCATGACCTTGCAAGAACTTGGAAATAACACACTGATTTGAAACACAATGAGTTAAGAAAAAAGGGAATGATTGATATGATTGATACATATAGATATTCATCACCAGGGGCATGTATTTTGGAGGGGGTGGAGGAGGGAAGAACTAAGATTATCAGTAAAATGATAAGGGAATTATACATTATACAGTTATATTACCAAGATCTCTCTTTTTTTGTCCTCTGAATACACTCTCTTTATCCCCAACCCCTTCATTTCCTTTCAGCTAAATTACACTCCGTTGAATTGAAGTTTAATTCATAAAGAGAACTTCGAACTTCACACCATAACATCATTCTGTTATTATCATTATCATTATCATCATTCTTATTTTTTATTAGTTCGTTTTTTCTCCACACTCAAACTATGCAGTAAAATAAACATGCATAAATTAGGGAAATATGACCAAGACTTTTAAAAAAAAATCTTTTACACTCTTCCTTCTCATTTTTCCCTTTTCTTCCGCTTTTCTTCCATTTTTCTTCATTTCCTCCCTCTTATTCCCTTTTCTTCACTGCCTTGGGGGAAAAACCCAAAGGGGTGGTCGCTCGCCTCCCTGTAGCGTTGCCTCTGCTATAAAGTGGCAATTGATCCAAGTTGCATAAAATATGCTAATAAACTATGAAAATTTAAAAATGTGTGCAAAACCCATAAACGTACGAGTCGACGGGGGGAGGGGGGGGGGGCTTGAGGTGTGCATCCCCTCCCCGACACCTTTGTCAAGCACTAATACTCGGGCAAGCTCTGTTTGTTTTGGTTTGTTATTTCAATTTTTTTACGTCATTGTTTTTTTTTTGCTTTTTTTTGGGGGGGGGGGCACGGCACATGATAATCAGCAAAAGCCCTCCACGCCTCCTAAATAAAATTTAGCCTGTGTGTAATTGTGCACAAGCCTACTCCAACTGGTCAGTTCTTGGTATGAGAGCATGGATCACTCTTCGAGTCGAGTTCTACATTGGAAATAATTAGTTCATGAAACGCTTTTCTACCTCCAAATCGCTGTCATTTGAATACAAATTAAAACATTACAGTCGAGGAAAGGGATATTTCCTATCTCTCTCTCTCTCTCTCTCTCTTCACATTTCTTTGTCCTTTTTTCTCTTCTTTCTTGTCTTTCCCCATTTTTTCTCCTTATTTTTCTCTTTTATCTTCTCTTTACTTTTTCTTTTTCTTCTTGTTTTTCCTCCTTTTTTTCTGTTCTGTTCTCTTTTATTTTTTTCTTTGCTTTTCTTTTTTCCTATCCCCCTTCTCTCTCTCTCTCTCTCTGGAAAGAAAACGTTAAAAGGGGATGTGGATTCTCATGAAAACAGTGGAAAAACCCAAGGTTGCAAGATTTATTCGGGAAATAGTAAATTTGCTAGGATTGTCTCAAGACTAAACTTTCAATCAGGGTCTGTTACTGGACAAAGTGAAAGTGCGGCACAAAGTGTATTTTGATATGAGGGAGTAGGGTCGGCGGAACCTCCCACCGCCAGATAATTTGGAGAAAATCGTTCCCCAGTTTTTTTTTTTTTTTTTTTTTTTTTGCTTGTCTAAAAATTTTCGTACTGGCCACCCCCAACTAAAAAAAAAAAAAAAAAAAAAAACGTTCTACCGTTCTCTCTTTCTTTTTTCTTTCACATCCCCTCTCACTCCCCATGGCCATCCCTCTATGTATCGCTTTTCATTCTTTTCAACCCCTTTTTTTCTTTTCAACCCCCCTCTATGTATCGCTTTTCATTCTTTTCAACCCAACTTTTTTCTTCTTGTACTCTTTTTGTTTCCTCTTTCTTTTTCTTTCATATCCACTCTCTCTCTCTCCCCCATGCCCATCCCTCTAAGTATCGCTTTTCATTCTTTACAACCCCTATTTTTCTTCTTGTACTCTTTCTGTTTCCTCTTTGTTTTTCTGTCACATCCACTCTCTTCCCCCCCCCCCCATGCCTATCCCTCTATGTATCGCTTTTCCTTCTTCACAACCCCCCTTTTTTCTTCTTGTACTCTTTTTGTTTCAAGACCAAAAGTTCAAAGTTCAAATTCTACTTCCTCAAATTTGCTCTGTCGTCAGCTCAAACTCAAGTCGTCAGCAAAGTCAAATTATAGATAATTATAGATAATTATAGATAATTATAACACAAAAACAATCCAGCTGAATCTAAAATTCAATATAAATTATGTAAACTAAAATGTATGGTGGCAATGGAGAGTCAGCGTTCGCATATCAGTGAGGTACAGAAATAAAGCCATAATAAAGCCCGGCACGCGAGGTGGTCGATCGATCTAATTTGCATAGAATATGCAAATACGAAAGAGCGAGCGTGAGATCGAGGGTAGCGTAATTCATATGGAAATTAGAAAGAGCGTGCCTATTCTGATTGGTCGGTTCTCGGCGGAGATCATGAACGTTGCTATGCGTAATCTTCGACTCGAGTTCGATTGGAAATGTGGTTTATAAACTGTGTTTTCTACCCCAAATCGTTAATTTTTCACATTAAAACAAAGCAAACCACTTCGTAAAATCTTTGATCAATCGAATCATCAAGGATTTATGTTCATCCATGAAGTAATGAGTTAGGTAGAAGGTATGAAAGTGGGCTCGTCTCTCCGATTTTCTCAGCCCGCATATATGCGGGCTCAGTCCACGAGTGGAGAAAACTCAGCCCGCATATATGCGGGCTCAGTCCGGAACGGGTTAACCAGGTCACTTTCCTTATTGACCAAACTATAATGTTTAATGCATTTTTGAGGTCTGATAAAGACCAATACTATAGTGGGCAGAAAAGGTCAAACTGAAAAAATGCATGAAAAACTCATAAGCAAACCTGCTGAGGCAAACTAGTAGGACTGGCACGAGTACTCGACTACTCGAGTAGACTCGAGTGCTGAAAACTCGCCTTGCAATTAGGCATTTTTTATTGCTCGAGCTACTCGAATGATGGACGAGCACTGTTTTTTACCCATTACTCGCTTCATTACTCGCTCAATCACGAGTAGAATACTCTCTACTCACCTTTGCTTTTCTGTTCACAATTTTGCACAAAATTCTCCATTTTTGCCATTCATTAGCAAAGTTTATCGGCAACATTAATGTTAGAAACTGCAATTTTGCAATTGTAAACTATCAAAGAATTGATTCTTGATGACGTCGTATCAACGACAATCGATCAGGTTTACACTGAAAGACGCGACAGTAGGCCTGTCTACCGGTTGCGGTACACACAGGCACACCACAATATACAAGACCGAATTGGAACGCACGAAGTGATATGAAATGACAAAAATGGTCAAGAAAAGGGGGGGGTGGGGGACAGAGATGATCACTTCAGCATAATTACCAAAAATTGATATTCCATCATAATTTTCAAAGGACTTTCAATGTGATGCAGGTCTCAACTCTTGATAAAGTAAGTTTCTAACTTCTGTTTTAAATGAGGCTATCGCATAATTTATTCAAAACGTGAGTAGGCGAGTAGGCCAAAACATTCCAATGCATGATCGCACCTGCATATCTAGGCAACTATTAAATATCTGCATGTAGATGACACAAATAATTAATAGCTTTCAAAACAGCAGAGAATGACACTGTTGTCAGGATTTCCTATCGTAAGCATGATCAAAACGTCATTTCTATTTTATAATCAATCATAATAAAGTAAATCCAACTGTTATACTTCACTGTTGAAATTAAATCATTGCTTTTCCATTTTCGAAAATAATAGCTGAAACTCTAAAGACACAAGCAGAGTAACACAAAGCCACGCATCAAAGTCCAACACGATAAAAATGACAATCGAAACAGGGAAGGGGGGTCCAGATAAATTATTTTGGTTCGATGTGAATTGGTTATTAAACAAAGTAATTGATTTCAATTGTGATTTCATTCTCATGATTTTGGTCAACAATTTATTAGGTACAAAAATTAGGGTAATTATTCCACTTCAAAATATTATTGAGTATGGATATACAATATTTTTTCACTGGTATGGACGTAAAATCGGTAAGAATGGTCTTTTGAGATGTACGAAATTCTTAATCAGTCCTACACATTGCATTCTGTGGTGGACATTGCCACTCGCGACAATCGGAGCCCAAGTCCAAATACTTAAAACTATGAATTGGCCGTAATTTATGATGCAAATTAGCAGTAATTTGACAGCAAATTACTACTCGAATACTAAAAAAAACTCGAGTATTTTTATCTACTCGCCTCGAGTAGTAAAATCACTACTCGTGCCAGGCCCAATTTTTTTATCTATGCAAGTGCTTTGCTCACAAGTTTTCACATGTAAATTCAAATCTGCAAAGTAAAGAATCCTTATGTGGGCAACCACATTACATTCCAAAACTCCACACATTTTTCAAGTTAGGGTGAGCTGTGGGGAAACTATCACAAGGATTTCACAAGATATCATAAAATTAATTTGTAGTATGCCTGCATTTAAGGGTTCAAGAGTTCAAGAGTTTATTTGTTTTCATTTCCAAAAAAATAAATAACAACAAATTTGGAAAAAATCAAGCATACATAACTATTCATAATTTTTCTACAATACAGGATACGTTTACATAATTTGAAATATGAAACAAAGTAAATCTACGTGAATATATACAGAGAATACAGATAATATATAAAGAGAACTGTTGCTGGACTAGCACCATGAACATCCTTGGACGGTGTGTGCGCTCAATAGGTTTTCACCATTTTTATCATTACATGTAATTCAGCACAATGTTTACAATTAAGAATGACCCTAATTTTATTCTACTCACCTGTAGTGATGGTTAATGGGGTGAAGTCCATGAGGTCTTGACTGGTCAAATCAGGTGTAAAGAGGAAGGTATATGCATCCACGCTGTACATGACACCAGGTGTCAGATCCTCAAATGTAGCCTGGAAAGTTTCATCTCGAAGGATTTGTTGAGAAACACCATTGGCTGAGATCACAAACCCATCAAAGCTGCTGTTCATGGGAGGTTCGAGTTCCACAGTGAAGGAGAAGAACCCTGTCGATACCTCTGTCAAGCTGACAGGGGACTTGGGCACTAAGAAAGAATATGATTCAAATTTATTAAATGGTAAAACACACATTAGTCTACAAGGGGGAAAATCTGTGTAGGATGAACTTGAATGCAAAACTGATGTATCCCTTTTTGTCAAATAGACCCATTTCCTAATGTATTCAAATTTTGATTTGGACGTTTCTCTCCAAAACCCTTGGTTACCAACCATTCAGTTTAGCCATTATGCATAATGGCATCTAAAGAGAAGGAATCCAGTTTGCATACATTAATTGTTGCTATGTCAGGCAAGCCTCTGCCAAGCTTCTTAAGTGTCAAGGGAAACTTTTGTTCAACAACTCTGCATAAAGTTAATTGAGTATTTGCAATTAAAGATAAAGAAAAACAAAGAAAATATGAACACATATATGCTACTTTTGAACCACTGACCTTTACATAAAGTATAATGAGCAATAAATCATTTGAAAAGTAACATTATGTACTCTATGCTGGTGACATTACTTTGAAATTTTAAAAACGACAGGTTTTCGCGAATAAACTCTTTACATAAAGAATAAGAAAACACATCCAGAAATTATAATAAGCACAGAGAAGCAATGATACCAAGCAATACCAATAAAATAAAATGTATAAAATGGGATAATGATAACACCAAACATAAAGATGCATGACACAAGAAGGATGTGGCACTTGAAAATGGAAATAGAAAGTGGATGGGAAGAGGGGGATAGAGCAGGCAGTAGATAAAGGAAAAGAGAATAGGAGGGAAGTCTGTGTGGCTAGAGAGACAGAGACAGACAGACAGTCAGACGGAGACAGAAACAGAGAAACTGAGAATGAGAGAATGGTGGGGCCATGAAGTACCCCTGTCCATCTGGACTACAAATACTAATACTCGCCAACTCTTCCAATTTAAGCGGTAAACTACCACCTTTCATGGAATTTAACCATCTACTACACTGTACTAACAAAAAAGGTAATCTATTGCTTTTTCATTCTTCAATGTTGGCAAGTATTTAAATACCATATCATAATTGTTTAAGAACGCATACATACAGGTTACAAAAGATGTCGTTGCTGTAGTGTTGAATCTCTGATCGGTAGCATCCAAGGCTGCCACTTCTACATCATACCCAGTTCCACCTGTCAAATCCATGATATCAGCTTTGTATATCCCTTGTTGTACTGAGATGACTTCAGGGGTTCCCCCACCAGATGGGGTTATGGTTACCTCATACTCACGCACATCGAAAAACATGACGTCATAAGGGGTGAACATCACTGAAGCTCTGGTGTCATAGACATCTACAGCTACAGCCTCAAAGACACCCAAAGGTTCTTCAGAAAAGAAAAAAAAATATGAGTAAGGAATTATAGTTCTTGATTTAACGAGTCTGAAAGAGATAATCTTATATAGTCTGTGTACTTGTAGAATGTATAAGGTCAACTTCATAGAAACTTTACATGATGTTCTATGGGTTATCTCATAAGGTGTATGAGCTTATGACACACAGACAATTAACCCTACTGCACTGTAGGTGGGAATGACCGCATGTGTGCTATCTATGGGCTTTCTTTTAACCCTAAAAGACCCGGGCTATTTCTGGTCTAGTTATCCCAGGGGGGGTGGGAGGGTATTATGGCCCCCCTATAATCTCGGCCGTGGATCGCCGGATCGGCAAGAAAATTGGCATGAGCGTAGAGAATGATGTAATCTAAAGGGCTGTATGGTTAGATTTTATAAAAATGTTTTGTTTTATTTTCTATGAATCAATTTATGCTAATCTATGCGAGAAATCGTAGTTTTGCCTATATCTCACTGAATAAAGTTTTAGGAACAATGACTTTTGGTAGAAATGTTTTTCATAACATTCACATCGACTCCTTTTCACAATTTTCTTTTGTTATGTATTCCATTGTTTTACAAATTCCTTATGTATTTCTTTGTTTTTTTAAATATCTTTGTATGGGTGTGTGTGTTGTGTGTCTGTGTGTGTATGTGAGAGTGTGTGTTACTTTTTTTCACTATTTAAGAGAGAGTAATTATTCTTTCCTGACAGTATTCACATAATTTTGAAAAGTTTCTGATTTGCCCATAGGTTTGTACACAGTCATATACAGAAATAGTGAAATTTTAGCGACTTGTGATCGTAATCGTAATCTGACACCAGCACCGTAGGTCCAATCGACATAAATTTGGTATCAAAACGTGCGGTAAGGATCAGAGAAGAAAAATCATCAAATCTTAGATCGATACATCTAGTCGTTGCGGAGTACCATCAAAAATTCAACAGGGGGCCATTATGCCCCCACCCCCAGGTATATTTGGGTTAAAGCATTTATTTTGTCTAGATTAAGGGTGAAGGAATGGATATGTTATGATTTATTGGGGTGATATATGAGAA
>CM057171.1:751040-779923 GCA_029962745.1 Echinometra lucunter
AGGTGCTGATTCTTGTATTGCCAACGTAGTAGACAATGAAGAGGAGTGTCACACGCTGATGGGGCGGGGTGATAGCAAGGCTGACGGATGTGGAGGTCCTCCTGGTTGTAGTTATTGTAGCATTTGCAATGGCACCTATGGAAAAACAGGAATACATGTAGTACAAACAATTCTCAAGTCAAAAATTCTACTCTTTGCCACTCCACTTTTATTAAGAAAGGAGCATAAAATAGCACAGCAAAAGATGGGTTAGATCTCATTCATACATGACATGACATACAAGTTTCAAAATACTTGACACTTATCTTACAACTAAATGATCAGTGAATAGGGGTGATCAAAAATATACATCAACAAGACACAGAATGGTGAAGCACAAAAAATTTCAATCATTTAAAGGATCGAAATGCAACCTTGACATCATTGTGCTTCCAGTGAATGAAGAAGAACAAGAAGAATAAACAGTGAAAGTTTGAGGAAAATCGGACAATCTGTTCAAGAGTTATGAAATTTGAAGGTTTAAGGGAGCGCGGCGAAACCCTTTACTGCCGTTCCGACGGGTTCCGACGGATTAGTCTGTGCCTCTTAATTGCTTGGAACGGCCCTGCACGCCAGGCCAGATAATGAGCTTGAATTTGCATAACAATAGCACACCGCCGACATGGCCGAGAAGGCCTTAATGGGGGCGTGCAAACGCGTACCGTTTTGTTGTTTGATGTTTGCCGCCTCCAGGAGACCGATCGATAATGGATGGGAGGTCATGAAAACCACATCCGGAATGCCGTGTGACGATGTATGTAGACCAGACGGACTTGTCACGAATGAATTTTGGTTGTTCATGATTTTGTTTGTTTTGTTTTCTCTGTTGTGGAAGTTGATTGCATTGATGTGAAGGAAAGACTAAAATCAGAGTTTTCAGTGACAGATAATTGAAGGTGACACGGCGCACCGTCTCTCTCTCTTTTTTTAAAAAATCATATTTATGAGATTTCCATCGTCGCTATATGATGTATGGCTGTGTGTCCAAACTTTGCAAATGTCCGTATTTCGTGCACAGGGATTAAAACTAGAAAAGATTTCTGAAGTCAATTAGCATCACTAAATAGAGGAACTTGGAGTTACCTTAGGGCATGTTAAATTTTCTTTAAAATTGGGTAAGAAATTTTGAAAATATTCAAAAGATCTACAGATTTTCCTATATTTATCGGCCGTTCCGAAAAAAATATTAACTTACCGTCTACCGACAAGCTTGTAGAAAATCTTCATTTTGAGAGAAGGTATCATCAAACTCGTAAGGGAAATATGATACCAAATGATTCTATTGCATCTTGCCTCGCCGGCCTGTGCCGTTTCTTACCTTCTATGGATTTCTATTTGGCATTGCTCATGTGTAAACTGGACGAAGTTGGTTTAGACTCGTTGTTTATGTAAACCTTTTCCAGTTCTAGCGCATTACAATACGACACCGAATTTTCCGATCGCAATATCTCCGGCATTCTTTTTCAACAAGTTTTCTTGCACCTATTCGCAGCAATTATGATCATCATTTTCCTTTAGTTTCTGTTAATCGGAATAATTTGGGTGTAATTTGAGTAATTATGGATTAAAATGTAGCGTTCTTTAGGAAAACAAGAATGTGGGAGAAGTTTGGTCATCACATCATATTAAAAGTGAAAAGAATGAAGGAAAGACTCACACCAGACGAGATAAAAGTAGCACAATTCGCGACTGAGCTTGAACTTAACAGCCAAAGCGAATGGAAGTCCGGATCGAAATGCCTTTTGATCCCCACGGGTCATCCGACTTCCAGTGACAGCAGCGCCTATCGGAACTCGTTTCCACGGTTCCCATACATTTTTGTCTTTTCCTTCTCCAAATTATTTATTTTTTCTATCTTACTCTTTGTCTTTTATTATGTTACATTTTGGTTTTGTCTTTGAAGTTGATCCGTCAAACGGTTCGTAAGTTATCGCGAGAACTAAAACGGGACGGACGGACGGATGAACAGAAAACATAATGCCTCCGGCAACCACCTACGGTGGGCGGAGGCATAAAAATTAATTAAACTCCGTCATAAAAAACAAAACACACGATAGAAGTAGGAATTATTTAAACTCCGTCATGTTTAAAAACAGACGCACGATAGAAGTAGAAATTATTTAAACTCTGTCATGCAAGAATATTTCGATCAACTTGATTTCTATAGTTTCGGAATAAACCATTAGTCTCCTGGGTCATTACAATATCATTATTTCAAGTTAAATTATTACACAAAATATTGCCCCCCCCCCCCCCGATGTGTATGGCTTGCTTAAATTCTTTGTATAAAGAATACCTCTGTCCATGACATGAGGTATAAGCCAGTCATAATTTGGTAGTGCCGGAATATGAAATCTCTGCAGGTCTACATTTTCACCACCTGAATTGTAAGAAATATGAGCGCTCACTTCGCTCGCGTGGAAAAAGTTGAGAAATTAAAGATCAGAACTGCTTTGCAAACACTTTGTCCTTCACTGTCCTATTTGATGAGAAGTTTTAAAAATAATAGTTATGAATTTGTCAAATGAGTAAAGCACTGAAGAAAATCGATCCTGCCCGAATATGATTGTGACCATTGCCCAAATGTTTAACCAAATCTTCCCGCATGCCCGGGGCGCTTGCCCTGTACGTCATTGTGTATAACGGGGGGGGGGGGGGGTGTTGTATTTCGTAAACGACTTTAAACGGCGTTTTTACTGTGTGCAGTTATCATCAGTGTCCCGATATGTCCCGGTATTTGTACTTCCAACATCTACCCATTATTCCGTGATATTTTTGGCAAAGATCAACAAAGGTCTTGGTCAATATTACTCTCATAATTAGACCAACCATCTGAAACGAAAACAAAACAATTACGTAAGCCGAACTTCAAGATCCGGTTGTCTGCGCGCGGTCACCATAGTTATGAATGGGAATGGAAGATAAGTCAGTGGAAGATTACAGAGCGACGACATGCAGTTTCTGTAGAGGCCCCTCTCCCACGTCTTTCATTCACGCATTTTTCATCTTTCTTCCCCACCTGGATACACAAAGCAAATAAATCCATGTACATTTGCACATAAGAAGAGTCCCTGTGATCACGGATTCTACGTGAACGATGGCCATTTAATTAATTTGAAACATAGGGGAAGGGAAATGCTAATTTGTCATCGTAAATTTGATAACGTTATTTCTTTAAAATTCCAACAAAGTTTTCTTTGTCAATTACATATTAAAATTATTTGATTCGACGATTGTTCTGTTCAAGAAAAACAAGGCTTTCAGTTTTATCTCCCTATCTCCCGATTTACTACCCCCGTCTACTAATGGACGAGCGAATCTTTTTCTAGGCTTCTTACATCTGATTGGTCAAACGTAACATTAAGATGCCGTATTTGGTGCGGCTGTTGAATTATTCATAGTCCGCCATTTTGAATAGCCGAGTGGAGAGATCGGTGATATAGTAGGCGCGGCGGTGGATGCACGTAGTTTCGCCGCATCAGACGTATCGCTTAGCAAAAACAATATTCTCGCCGCATAAGACGTTTACGTAACAGCAAAGACAATAGCTGCACCCTCCGCCTAGATTATAGGCTAGGGTATGGGGAGAGGGAGGCGAGGGGACATGGTACATTCCTTTGTATTTTGTAAGACTATGGGCAAGAGAGACAGCAAGGGGTCGGAGGGTAGAGAGAAGGGCGCAAGTGAGCAAGACTGGGGAAGTGCACGTACGGGGAAGGTGAATTCGTACCATATCAGCGCGTGCGCACGCATGCTCGAGAATTAGTTACAGTTTAAAACGACTATGTATACAGCAGCTGGTCTATAACATTTACACTGTGAAGTAGAAAGAGAAGGGTTGCTTCTGATCAGTGAACCTCTGCACAGCATCACTCTCGTTCTGTCTCTCCCCTCTCCAATGTTGCGTCAAAATTATTTCTCTGGATCCCCAGGGGGTAATAAATTAACATCTTATCTAAGGAATTTCACCGCGCGTGCTGATTGAAGTTTAGTCTAATTCAGACTTATGCTACGAGGTTCCATGAAACAATCGTCCTCCGGTCTAAGTTCTGGCAGCCAAGTGTTAAGTCGCAGCCGGTTTGTGAACTTGGAAGCTTCGATGATGAAATGATTGCTTTTAGCGTTTTGTTTGTTCTTTTCTGTCAAATAGTCTTATTCACTGACAACCCATTTTGTACTATATCTAAATCGATCTTTCTTTTGAACTGCTAATAGATCTGCTTTCAGTAGACACTGATGCGAAGTGAAATGAGCATGATCCTGAACTTATCTTCACTACGCCATTCTTTATTTCAACTTTCAATAAAATTAATCGCTAAAGTCAACCGCCTTTTGAAAACATTTTTTCCTTACCTTCTTTTAGCCGGCACTCATCTATTATCCCTCATCAATCCCCGGCCACCCCCACCCTAGCTATAGAATTCTCTGCCCGTTTGTGAACGTAAGGCAACGCTTTATTATTATTTGACTGTACCTTTGTTCTGTCTTTCTAAAGCGCGGAAGGGGGAGAAGAGGGATAGCTCATTTTGGTTTATCCTTTCTTTGTCCTCGTTTTTTAGCTTTTATAAGTCATACAAGACTCGTGCTTTTTGAAAACTTCTTTCCTTCTTTTTACTGTATAGCGTTTCACTTTCTTATTCAGACGTCTATCTTCGTCCTGGCCCCATCCCCCACACACCCCCCTGCCCATGGATTCCTTGTTCAGTACTGTCATCCGTTTATTTTACAATTCTGGCGAATGTTGAAGAGAGACATTTCTATACCAGCCATGCCAACACCAAGACAACGATGCCGTTTCGACATGCTTCGCCCCCCCCCTTTTTTTTTACTATTCGGTTCAATCACGCTCCAATTATCATGAACATGAATTTAGATAGACCCCCGACCCCCTCCTTCATTTCTTTTTTTCTTCTTTTTTTTTATCTCTCTCGATCTTCCTCTCTTTGTCTCTCTCTCGTTCTTTCATTTCAATCTGGTATTTCTATTCTCGCTCAAGCTACTTTCCTGTTTGCTTTTTTTCGGGGGGGGGGGGGGGGGGAGGACCGCCCGCCGCATTGCCTTTAATGGCCGATAAATGGAAATGGTCTTGGCAGCCTTCGATTTATTGGTTTACTAGGACAGTAAAGTAAATTATGAGTGCTGGACAAGGGCCTAAATCTTGGTTTCGTTGGGATAAATTAAACACACACACACATATTTGACGCAAGCCGGTTGTAGATATGCGTCTTGTCATTTCGTTTTATTCATTGTAGTGGAGAGCGGCTAGTGCATTGAATTGAAAATATCGGTGAAAAGTGCCCCAAAACAAATGTTGGGGTAGCTAATGAGGCATTTGTATGATGGGGTGACCAATTTCGCGCATATTTTAGTTTTAAGGATCGCAATATTTCATGCAAAATTTCTTTAATTCCACCAAAAATTATTCAAAGTGAAGGATACACAAGGGAAAGCAAAATTTTTTGGTAAGAATGGGTGCAAGAAAGAAATTACTGACAAAGAATTCCTGAGATACTGCAATCGCAATATTCGATGTCATCGTCGTAAAGCTCGCTGCAACAGTCTACAAAAATTAGTCCCAACTTCACGCACGCAAGTTTACAAATGATTCATCCTAAAGAGAGATCTATCAAAGGTAAGATAAATGCGTCACGAGCAAGGCAAATACCATAAAATCATTTGATACCACTTTTTACTTTTGGCTTTAATACCTTCTCTCCAAAGAAAGATTTCTAGACCCTTGTCGGTAAGTTTATGATTTTCGGAACGAACGCAAAATATTGAAAAATCTGCCGATAATTTGTAAATAACTTCAAAATCCGTCTCTCAATTTCAAAGAAGCTTTAGTCCTAAGGTAATATTAGGCTCCTCTATCCGTTGGTTCTATCAGAATTTCAAATTGACAAGGAATTCCTGAGATACCGCGAACGCAATATTCGATGTCGTCGTCGTAAGCTCGCTGCAACAGCCTACAAAAATTAGTCAAAACTTCGCGTACGCCAGGTTACAAATAATTGATCCAAAACAGAGATTCATGAAAGTTCAGATAATTGCATCACGGGCAAGACAAAATACCATCAAATCATTCGATACCACTTTCTGCTTTTAGATTTAATAACATCTTCTCAGCAAAGGAAGATTTATAGACCCTTGTCGGTAGTTTATGGTTGTCGGAACGAACGCAAAATATTGAAAAATCTGCCGATAATTTGTAAATAACTTAAAAATCCGTCTCTCAATTTCCAAAGAAACTTTAGTCCTAAGGTAATATAAGGCTCCTCTATCCGTTGGTGCTTTCAGAATTTCAAATTGACAAAGAATTTCTGAGATACCGCGAACGCAAGAATCGATGTCGTCGTATCATAGCTCGCTGCAACTGAAAAATGTCTACAAAAATTAGTCCAAACTTCGCGCACGCCGGTTTACAAATGATTAATCCAAAAGAGAGATTTATATCAATTAAATATAATTGCATCAAGGGCAAGAAATACCATAAAATCATTCGATACTATTTTCTGCTTTTAGATTTAATAACATCTTCTCTCCAAAGGAAGATTTCTAGACCCGTGTCGATAGTTTATGGTTGTCGGAACGAACGCAAAAGATAGCAAAATCTGCCGATATTTTGTCTATAATTTCTAAATTCGTTTCCCAATTTCTAAGGGAATGTAGGTAATATTAGACTCTTCTATCGTTGGTGCTATCAGAATTTCGTTTTTTTTTTCTATTTTGTGTGATATGACCCTGTGCACGAAATATGGACGTACATACACTCTATATCCTGTGCCCCGATCCAGGCAGGAGCTTAGCAAGCGCTATCGCTAGTGAGTTACAAGTACAAGTCTACATCCGGCTTGGCCACAAGCGATCGATATATTTGATTGCTCCGTCGCCTTGCGTGCAAACCGTTTAAGAACTCTGAGCAAGGGATTATGCAAATGAATCTTAAGCTGAATATAACGGTACTTCCACCAAATTGCTCTGCACGCCGAGGAACTCCCCAATCAAGGGTTCTATTGTTTGGGATCTTAGGAACCCGTTCAAACGCGTTCCGAGTATTGCTTCCGTCCCTAAGTAAATCCTTATTATGGGGATCCTTGAATTGGCAACTTTGCCAGGATCTGTGATGTCATCGTGGACAACTCTCCATTCATTTTGTAAACAGAATTTAACATTTTCTTTATTTTCAAGAAAAATTAAAATTCTTTTGATTTACTGTTTGAGTATGACATGGCTATATCACTTCTGCAAGCATTTTGGGAAGAATTATGTTGAAATTTCATACAAATCAATTTTTTTGAAAAATTGTGTACAAAATGAATTGAGAGTTGTCCACGATGACATCACAAATGCTGGCAAAGTTGCCAACTCAAGGATCTCCATGATAGGGATTTACTGAAACTTTCAAAATTCAAAGTTGCCAACTCAAGGATCTCCATGATAGGGATTTACTGAAACTTTCAAAATTCAAAACTCTTGAACAGATTTATGCACTAAGAGTACACTGATGCCTGGGTTGCATTCTCCTTTAAAATTTGTTCTGGCATTTTTTTAGAGATGGTTCATCAAACCATCACCATTATGGGGGACTGAGAGAACTTAGCGAAAAGAAATTACATAGAAAAAAGCGACTGATAACGGGATGATATGAAATAACCCTCTGGTGGTTTTTGTCCACTAACAAAAAATAAAAGGACAGTCCACTTTTGACACAGAGTAATGAATATACATCATACTCCAAAAATAGTGGCAGCCTGTGGTTTTTTATTTTAAAAAAGTAAAGAGGTAAAGAGGGAAGCTTTCAGTTGTGAATTCCCCTGACTTTGATCAGTTTGTACCTGTGGTATAATATGCAGTCACGGCTTGACCCACTATCTCAGGAAAAGACTCATAAGCCTCCAATCCTGATCGAACAACAAGTTCGTATCTTGAGTCTGGCACTAGCCCTGTGAATGTGGCCACCAGGGAACCAGTCGAGGGGACATTACCACCAGGATATGACTCTTCTCTTCCATCAGGGTGCACAAGGGAGGGACGATAGAACTCGGCATCAGGAGATTCGGTCCAGGTGAATGCAATCTGGAACACATCAGATTCATCTTCAATGACCTCTATGTCAGATGCCGGAGAAGGTCCTAAAATGCAAAAGAAACAAAGTTACACTGATTAAGATATTCATAACTCAGAGACAAGAGATGGGGTCCAAAAGAATCAAAGGCATAAGAACTGTCGTCAATCACTTTATTATTTCATGAACTGGGGTAGAGACAGCCATAGAATATCACTGAAGTGATCATCTTTAGGTACCTTAGTGAAACAGCATGGTGGCAAAGACACGTAAAGAAACAAAATGCATATTGCCCTTGTTGGACAATTCTCATTAGCAGGATAAATGTAGCAATTTTTAACGAGTTGCACAATCAGCCCAAGATAACTCAGGCTAGGATCTATGGAAAATGCATGTTATGCTGAAATCATTCTTGCTCAACATGTTTATTGTATACTGTTTTTATTCTCCCCTTGGAGGGGGTTATGTCAACATTTATTTATTCATTATCATTTTCGCTGTTATTTGCATAACAAAAATGAGTCCAGGGAGCTCGATAAATTATAAATACCTGTTCTGAATTCTCTTTCAATAGCAGCATTCATTCCAGTTATGTCTTGCACAGTGAGTCGATAGACAGAGGCTGGCGACAGGTCTGTAAGCAAAAGCCTTGCATTTGGCAAAACAAAGGATGCCCTCAATACACCATACTGATCAGTTAGGTCATAAAATATCTGGGCATTGTCCCAGATGGTCCAGATTGCAAATGCTGAAGTCTCATCTATCAAGGTGATTATCATGGTGTTTGCTGGAAGTCTCCCTGATGATAAAGATAAACAGAAATTAATGACAGTAGCGATAGCAATAATGAAAAAAAAAGATGATCATGATGATGATAAAGAAAGTAGTAATAATAATAATAATGATGATAATAATAATGATGATGATAATAATAATAATAATAATTATATCAAAAAGAAAAAAAGAATAGCAAGAAGACAATGAAGAAGAAGAAAGAGCAGAAGAAGAAGAAGAAGAAGAGAAGGAGAATAACAACAATGATAAAGTTAATGATAAATAGCACATAAGGATATAACTCTCACTTTTTAGTTTGCCTATCTTAAGGAATCTAGGCATTCAAGTACTCTCTTTAAACTTGGTATCCATATCACCTGGGTGGAAATAGGCATACAAAATTTCATGTTTTACCAAAGGACATCCCGCTACAGGAGAGAATCAAACCTAGAAGCCAAACACAGATATCATCTAATTATGTTACTTTTTGGCAAATTGTTTGAACTCTGTTAACCCACTGGGTACTGGAACTGAGTGTCCCTGTACCAAACCTATGGGAGTGAGAAAATTCAGTAGTCAAACGGATGAGCAATGTGAAGCTATGTCTTTTGCATGATGTTTCATTACATCTTCCTGCACCGTCTGGTTTCTGGCTTTAAACCTTTTGGAATTAACCAATTTGTGTCAAAAAGCTTGTAAAGTTGGGTCATTCAAATGTTGAATACTAAATGCTCACATTCCCAGAGGCTTAATCCTCGAGCCACCTTGTTACTAGATGGAATAGGTCAAGTGTACTTACGGGTTACTACTGATTGTGTGACTGGTGTACTATCTTTTGTTGTGTTATCAAGGCCGGAGACAGATGCCACTTCCACCAGATAATTGGTGTTTTGAAGGAGTCCCTCGAGTGTGAAACTTGTGTCTGTTCTACCAACCAACTCCATCTGACTAACCCCATTCATTGGGGTATAGGTGATCCTAAAAATAGCATAGTATATAAATAACACATAGCTGTCAGTGCATTGGTTGAAATTAAAACATGTCATAAACTTTAGAATTATCTGTACTAATATCTTGAAAACGCAAAACTTTCCAAATTCCACTGATTAAAGAAAAATAATCGAGTCTACTGCCGTTGTAAATGATGAGGTTCCGTTTTCCAGCAAGGTGAATTACAAGGTTGCATTAGTGGAATATCACCATCAAAAGTGATAATTCAGAGGACAGGTTTTGTTGATACTACCACATATACATGCATGTACATGTAATTCCTACAACAAATGTCTAACTGCTTTGGTCCTAAGCCAACCATTTCATTACATTGCAGCCTACTTCTCGACATTTTCTAATGACATCACTGAAATACCCTTTGTGAGGTCTTCCTTCTGACTTCCCCACAGACAGCTTTCTATGACTTCTCAAAAAGCCATCATATCACATCTTGTGTCCAAACCACATCTATCATCTTTTTCTGACAGTATTCTTTACAAATTTCTTTACAATATTCTTTACATATTCTATACAAACCTAATGCGATCCCATTCTCCTTCAGATGGTAATACCCAACTTAGCTGAAGGCCTATGATATCATCAGCATTAAGAGAGCTAAAAACTAGTGAAGACGGCGGACTTGGAGCTGAAAAACAAAAAATGTGAACTTTCTCAGTGAAAAAAGTAAAGACCAAAAGACATTTTGCTAAAAGTATGTTTAAGCTTCTTATCATAAATTTGACTGTGGCTTAGAGTGAGGATGCCCGCTCAGCGTCTTTTGCATTCTAAACCTTCCGGGGTTTTTTTGCAAAGAGAAATGAACAGGGAGCGGGAAAGCTGCTTTGAATATCTGGGCGTAGAGAAGCTGATAAATACCAAAGGACGCAACTTTTGATAAACTACCTTACGGCTTGACATATCACCAGGCCTATGTATGAGCCTCAAATATTATTTCTATAAAAAGAAACTTTTCAAAATACAAGATGAGTAGGAACATAAGAATGTTCTCAGACCTGAAGTCTCAGTTGGGTTTTGTACCTTGGGTCTAGTGTTAATCCTTCATTAAGGATAAATTACCAGCATTGGTTTTGCACACCTTGTGATAATAAGAAGTACATGGAAAAGATCAGTGAAATGAAATGTTGCACCCACCAGTTCGTTGCATCACATTGGAGGTAATATCAGGCCCGCTACTTCTTTGGGAAGTGAGGGTGATCGAGTACAAACTCCCTGGAGTGAGCTGAGTAAAGTCCACTCTTCTGTTCATAGTGTTCTCAATACGCTGTCCTTCTGATGGGTTGATGGTGACAGAATACCCAATGACATTTGGTACCGCTCCCCAGGTGATTGTGATGGAGTTGGTCGTGAATGACTGAACAGTCACCTCACCAGGATCAGGTGTATCTAAAGAAAAAATACAAAAATAAAAGCGGACAAATCAAATCCCATTCAAAAAGCATTTACATGTCATATAGTTCAAACTCATTAGGCTTGTTATCATAAATCAGAGCCCAATTTGAATAAAACATCAAGCAGGATTCCTGCTCAGCATATTTTTTCCACCAAATCCCTTCTGATTCTCTGCCACTATGAAGACAAAACTACAGGGATTGGGAAAGGCAAATGTAAATACCCGGGCATGGAGAAGCTGATAAAAACCAACGGACACGCCCTTTGATAAGCTTCCTAACTGGTAGGCCTATCTATCGGCATAAGTCTGGATATTACAGTGCCTTGATAATTAAGATACTGCAAAATAATTTTGGGGTTATTCATTACCACTGTCATTTTCATCAATTAACCAGGTCGCTTTCCTTATTGAACAAGTTTTAATGTTTAATGCATTTTTGAGGTCTGATCAAGACCAATTCTATACTGGGCAAAAAGAGTCAAACTGAAAAAATGCATTAAAAACTCACAAGCAAACCTGGTGAGGCAAACTAGCAATTTTTTTATCTATGCAAGTGGTTTACTCACAAGTTTTCACATGTAAATTCAGATCTGCAAAGTAAATAATCCTTATGTAGGCAACTGCATTACATTCCAAAACTCCACACAGTTTTCAATATAGGGTGAGTTGTGGGGAAACGATCACAAGAATTTCACAAGATATCACAAAATTAATTTGTAGTATGCCTGCATTTAAGAATTCAAGAGTTTATGTCATCATTTCAAGAAAACAAATAACAACAAAATTTTAAAAAATCAAACATACTAAAATAGCTATTCATAATTTTTTTTTACAATACAGGATACATTTACATAATTTGAAATATGAAACAAAGTAAATCTACATGAATATACACAGAGAATACAGATAATATATAAAGAGAACTGTTGCTAGGCTAGCACCATGAACATCCTTGGACGGTGTGTGTGCTCAATAGGTTTTCACCATTATTATCATTACATGTAATTCATCACAATGTTTACAATTAAGAATGACCCTAATTTTATTCTACTCACCTGTAGTGATGGTTAATGGGGTGAAGTCCATGAGATCTTGACTGGTCAAATCAGGTGTAAAGAGGAAGGTATACACATCTACGCTGTACATGACACCAGGTGTGAGATCCTCAAATGTGGCCTGGTAAGTTTCATCTCGAAGGATTTGTTGAGAAACACCATTGGCTGACATCACAAACCCATCAAAGCTGCTGTTCATGGGAGGTTCGAGTTCCACAGTGAAGGAGAAGAACCCTGTCGATACCTCTGTCAAGCTGACGGGGGACTTGGGCACTAAGAAAGAAAATGATTCAAATTTATTAAATGGTAAAACACACATTAGTCTACAAGGGGGAAAATCTGTGTAAGATGAACTTGAATGCAAAACTGATGTATCCCTTTTTGTCAAACAGACCTGTTTACTAATGTACTCAAATTTTGATTTGGACGTTTCTCTCCAGAACCCTTGGTTACCAACCATTCAGTTTAGCCATTATGCATAATGGCATCTAAAGAGAAGGAATCCAGTTTGCATACATTAATTGTTGCTATGTCAGGCAAGCCTCTGCCAAGCTTCTTAGGTGTCAAGGGAAACTTTTGTTCAACAACTCTGCATGAAATTAGTAAACAGGTATATTGAGTATTTGCAATTAAAGATAAAGAAAAACAAAGAAAATATGAACACAAATATGCTACTTTTGAACCACTGAACTTTGCATATAATGAGCAATAAATCATTTGAAAAGTATCATTGTGTACTCTATGCTGGTGACATAACTTTGAAATTTAAAAATGACAGGTTTCGCAAATAAACTCTTTGCATAAAGAATAAGAAAACACATCCAGAAATTATAATAAGCACAGAGGAGCAATGATACCAAGCACTACCAATAAAATAAAATGTATAGAATGGGATAATGATAACACCAAACATAAAGATACATGACACAAGAAGGTTGTGGCATTGGAAAATGGAAATAGAAAGTGGATGTGAGGAGGGGGATAAAGCAGGAAGTAGATAAAGGAAAAGAGAATAGGAGGGAAGTCTGTGTGGCTAGAGAGATACAGGATATTTTCGGAAAGCAAACACATTCGGCTAGTGAGATGAACACTATATAATCTAGATATCTTTAGGCCCATCATGTATTTTGATGAAGAAGTATTACTTCTACCATAAAAAGAGTATGTATATTTTTCCTAGCTCGCTGCGCTCGCTCGTATTATATTCAGATACAGGATGTTTTCGGAAAGCAAACATATTCGGCAAATGAGATGAACACAAATGTATAATTTAGATAAATTATCTTTAGGCCCATCATGTATTTTGAAAGAGAAAAGAGACAGACAGACAGACAGTCAGACAGAGACAGAAACAGAGAAACTGAGAATGAGAGAATGGTGGCCGGGGCTATGAAGTACCCCTGTCCATCTGGACTACAAATACTAATACTCGCCAACTCTACCAATTTAGGCAATAAACTACCACCTTTCATGGAATTTAACCATCTACCACACACTGTACTAACAAAAAGGTAATCTATTGCTTTTTCATTCTTCAGTGTTGGCAAGTATTTAAATACCATATCATAAATGTTTAAGAACGCATACATACAGGTTACAAAAGATGTCGTTGCTGTAGTGTTGAATCTCTGATCGGTAGCATCCAAGGCTGCCACTTCTACATCATACCCAGTTCCACCTGTCAAGTCCATGATATCAGCTTTGTATATCCCTGGTTGTACTGAGATGACCTCAGGGGTTCCCCCACCAGATGGGGTTATGGTTACCTCATACTCACGCACATCGAAAAACATGACGTCATAAGGGGTGAACATCACTGAAGCTCTGGTGTCATAGACGTCTACAGCTACAGCCTCAAAGACACCCAAAGGTTCTTCAGAAAAGAAAAAAAAAATGAGTAAGGAATTATAGTTCTTGATTTAACGAGTCTGACAGAGATAATCTTATATAGTCTGTGTACTTGTAGAATGTATGAGGTCAACTTTACAGAAACTTTACATGATGTTCTATGGGTTATCTCGTAAGTTGTATGAGCTTATGAGACACAGACAATTAACCCTGCTGCACTGTAGGTGGGAATGACCGCATGTGTGCTATCTATGGGCTTTCTTTTAACCCTAAAAGAACCAGGCTATTTCTGGTCTAGTTATCCGAGGGGGATGAGGGGGCATTATGGCCCCACTATAATCTTGGCCGTGGATTGCCAGATCGGCACGAAAATTGGCATGAGGGTAGAAAATGATGTAATCTACAGGGCTATATGGTTAGATTTGATAAAATTGTTTTGTTTTATTTTATATGAATTGATTTATGCTAATTCATGCGAGAAATCATAGTTTTGCCTATATCTCACTGAATAAAGTTTTAGGAACAATGATTTTTGGTAGAAATGATTTTCATAACATTCACATTGACTCCTTTACTAAAAAAATGGGTTATCAATTTTCTTTTGTTATGTATTCCATTGTTTGACAAATTCCTTATGTATTTCTTTGTTTTTTAAATGTCTTTGTGTGGGTGTGTGTCTGTGTGTGTATGTGAAAGTGTGTGTTTGATGTTTCTCACTATTTAGGAGAGAGTAATTATTCTGTCCTGACAGTATTCAAATAATTTTGAAAAGTTTCTGATTTTGTCCATAGGTTTGTACAAAGTCATATACAGAAATAGTGAAATTTTAGCGACTTGTGATCGTAATCATAATCTGACACCGGCACCGTAGGTCCGATCGACATAAATTTGGTATCAAAACATGCAGTAAGGATCAGAGAAAAAAAATCATCAAATCTTAGATCGATACATCTAGTCATTGCTGAGTTCCGTAAAAAAAATCAACAGGGGTGGCCATTATGCCCCCCCGGTATATTTGGGTTAAAGCATTTATTTTGTCTAGATTAAGGGTGAAGGAATGGATATGTTATGATTTATTGGAGTGATATATGAGAAAATGTATTTCACAAAGAACTGATGGTGTAAGATGAAAGCCAAGTAGAATAAAATGGGGGAAAACATGTGTCAAATCGAAGCTTTTCTATGGATAGTCACCGGGGGGGGGGGGGGGGGGGGGGGGGGGGGGGGGGGGGGGGAGTTGTCAAAGAAAGGATGACATTGTATGGGTTGCGGAACTTACCTGTGGTTGTGGTAATTTGAACAGGAGTGCTGAAAGTCTGGCAGTTATTAGCTTGTCCAGACAAACTCACAACACTGATATCATACACAGTGCCAGGTTGAAGGCTTTGGATGGTGTAGGATCTTTCATCCACAACGACAGGGTAGTTTCCTGGGCTGGGTGGAGGAATCACCCTCACTTCAAACCCATCGGATGTAGCATCATTAGGAATGTCCCATGTCAAGGTAATGGAGGTTTTGTCAACTGCTGTAATCTGGACATATGTTGGTGCTTCAGGTACTACATGTTAGTAAACAAAACAGAAACAATGTGAATATCGGATGAAGATAATCTCTTTGTTTCATAAAGAAATGTTGTTTAATGCACTCAAAGTATTCATGAATAGTGAATCCTCTAATTGAAAAAAAATGATACAGGGACCAACTGTTCCCATAGACGGAGAGTGAAGTTTGATAGGAGTCATAATCCTACAAGTAGCTGAAAATGATGACAATTGATTGGAGGAATTCTCACCATCTGTCCTCCGTTAAACATCTATGAGTGATAAAATAATTAATGATAATCATATAAATTGGGTTTTCCTCTATGATTCTCACTTCCATCATACGTGACACTAATGGAGCTTCAACATGATTATCCCAATCATACATTTGTACATTGTTTTTCCTGTGAGGCCAAATATGCAGTGCGACAGCATATCAGGCCCCCATTTACACCTGGGTGGAGAGTAGTAAAAATAAATTGTCTTGTTGGGCTAGGATGCAAAGAGTAAACATTCTGATGGAGAGTCTGGTGAATGAACCACTGCATTAATAAGATATACCAATGAAGCTTAACATTCGCAGAAAAAAAAACATCTGCCAACGCAATTCATCTTGCTTCTATAAAAAGGTATGAATTAAAATATCTTTGTGAGTAATCAACTTTTTCATCAGTTATCCATCACTATACTATGAGTGCTATCATGCTTAGTCAAACAAAAGGTCAAATAGTAATAGTCATTATGAGAATAATTTTTTTTTGCACATCCAAATACATCAACATCATACTTACATGAACGCACATCTCTGGAAAATGTACGGAAGACATTGCCAGCACTACTACTAATCAACTCCATCGTTACTTGATACAAGGTTGCTGACTGAACATCGAATGTATGAGAAGTTATAGAGTCTGCCTGTGTGTAGTTTCTTTCATCTAGTATGGCATTAGAACCTTTTTCCTGGATAAAGATTCGGTGGATGTATGGTATCTGCTCCATCCAAGTTATCATGATAGTATTCATAGTAACCTGCCCAACCACCGGCTCCCCTAAGTTCACTGTCATTTAAAGAAAAGTTTTGAATAATAAGGTAACTCATTCATTTTATTCATTCATTCATTCATTCATTCATTCATTCATTCATTCATTCATTCATTCATTCATTCATTTATTCATTCATTCATTCTTTCACTCATTCATTCATTAATTCAATCATACTTATTTTTTTCTATTCATGTATTTATTCCTTTAATCATTTATCTGTTTAGTTCATTCATTTATCATTTATCATTCTTTTCATTCATTCATTCATTCATTCCTTCATCTATTTATTAAATGTATTCATTTATTCATTTATTTATTCATCCATCTTTTCATTTACATGCATTCAATTACTTAATCTTTCTTTCTTTATTTATCTATTTTTTCCTTCATTTATTTATTTATTCATTTATTTATTTATCTATTCATCTATTTACTTATTGATTCATTCATACACTAGTTCATTTTCGAAAGTGAGTGAATTTCAAGAGTAAGCATTTTCATGTGGCAAACAATGAGCTCCCTAAATATTCAGCACAAAAATATGATAAGAAAGCTCCCAAATTCACCACAAAGCAAACCAAACTTTCTAATCAAAGGAGAACTTTACATTCAGCAATGTGATATTTTATATAGAATTTAATAATAATGATATTCTGTTCTTGTATAGTGCATATCACATTATGATCTAAAGTCTCTACACAATTCAAAAGGACTTTAGATATCATTACAGTGGCTACAGGTCAAGCAACAGTAAAGCTCTGTGCACTGAACACATCATTTGCTTTCTTAGCCAAATGGCATATTTGTGGCTTTGTGGCTTTGCCACACACGCCAATCAGCACAAAACAATACACACAAATAAGCAGAAGGATTGCCCTGTGGAACAAAAAAGAAATGTGAAATGACTCATTTCTGGGCTTAATTACATGTAGATTGTATTGTATTGTATTGTATTAATTTCCGTCATTTTCGTAATTTCCGTTGTTGCATGACAACACTTCAGACACCCTGTAATACCGATTCCTTTGGTACTGTAACATTCTAAAAGTAGATCTAAATCTTGATTTCTTGCAGGAAATACACAGTGTGGCACAATGAAATCCTTAGTTTGGCTTATAAAGAGTTAAGGAATAAATTCTATCCTTCAATCTGAAAGGTTATGATGGTGCGGTGATCTTTACCTGATTGTGTTCTTGTTGAACTCTCTCTAGGATCACTCCTCTCTGTCAATCCCCCAGCATAGACTTCACCGTATACACTGATAGAGTACAGGGTGTTAGGTTGGAGAAACTCTATCTTCTTCTCAGTCACAGACGGCAGGATATAAACAGTGCCCTCAAGAGTACCCCCATCGTTATATTCTATTGCAATTAGATCAGCTCTGTTTGGATTACCCAAATTAGAGACTGTCAATGAGTTGTTGGTAGTGGCAAGAGTAGGGAAATTTGGTTGGTCAGGCTCTGTACAGAGAAAAGGGAACATGTTGATATGTGTAATGCTGCCATTTTCTGATGATTGTACATGAACATGAAACAGGGATTCTAAGTTACATGATTACCCCCCCCCCCCCCGACACCTCGAGGACAACTTACCCCAGACAATTACCCCCTGGTGCTAATAGTGCTAAAGGGTAACTTTACCAGGGCACTGTGTGATGTAATTGTAGGGATGTAAGCCTCCTGCAGATATGATCTACGATAATTTCAATGGGTAGGAGGGGGGTAACATTTAGGGAGTACATGTAAGTAGCAGAAGGGCTAATGTCCAGGCAATACCTGCCCAGATTTACATTATGAAACAGAACTTTGCACACCTTTAAGATTAAAGTTTGTTTCAATGTATATTGTAGTCATATGAAGTAAATTCTTAAAATTGTTATACTTGTCTTATAAGGCAGTGGCAGATCTTGGGGGACACCCCCTTCCCAAAATAAGCTGAATAGATTTTGAAAATTCCTTTGGTGATCACCAGTTACTAATAAGTGCAGATGCCTATGAAGACCATGTATGTGTATCAAAGCATTTATGTACACTGCTCAGAAATCACTCTTTAAAAGGAGAATCTGAACCATGCCGATGGCATGACTTAGTTGCCCTTAACCCTTCAGTGCTGATGGCACATTTAATATGTGACAGACAATCTTTTTTCTGTTTCATCTATTTTAATTATGAAAAAAAAATATTCATATTCATGTATTGACAACATATCAAGCATTCAATAAATCGTGGGTCTACATTAACATTTTTCAAACATTTTTTGGGTGAGGATGACGAAACCCTTGGCATTGGAGTAGTATTCGGCCTGGCAGTGGAAGAGGTAAGCATACTTACTCAATAAGACATCTCGAGATCCAACAAGGATGTTCCCTGTTAGTGTGAGAGCAAAAACGGTCAATTGGACAAGAGTTCCTGGCTGATAGCCACTTATTGGAATGGTTGTTCGTGAATCTTGTAGGGCAGTAGTACTAACACCATCATATATTTGATATGTAAGTGTATCGGGTACAGCATCAAAGGTCAGGGTGAAGCTGGTTGAAGTCAGGCCATTAATGGTTAATATCCCTGGATCTGAAAATAGAAGAAATACACATCAGGAAATAACGATTCTGATTCAGATATTTTTTTTGTCCAATTGCAGAAAAACATATAAAATTTGCATTGTTCACACTATAGGAGTACATATAAAAGTTGATAGAATTAAACAAACTACTTAATAATACAAAGAAATAAGAAACAAGAATGATGTAATAATAATAATAACTAGACCATTTATATAGCGCAGTCACTATGTAAATACACTCTACTGCGCTGTAGTGTAACAGAGCTCCCAACAATGCTACTGCTCAAACAAATTAAACTATTATGCATATAATACAATTAACCAAAAACTTCTGAAAAAAAGATGGGTCTTCAATAAATGTTTGAAGACAGTAACAGTTGGTGCTTTTCGTATTTCCTGTGGTAATTTCTTCCAAAGCTTTGGGGCAGCACAACTGAAAGCATGATCCCCAAGAGCTACTTTTGTTCTTAAGTGAGGGAGCTTTAGAAGCAGCTTATCCTGTGTACTTCGTAAGTTATGTGCTTATGAATGTGACCTAAATGATATCAATTTAGACAAGTAATTAGGAGCTTGACCATTCAGTGCTTTGTAAACAAGCAAAAGTATCTTAAATGCAATTCTCTGCCTTATTGGCAAGCAATGTAATTGAATCAGAACAGGTGTAATATGGGAAAACTTTGAGGAACTGGATACAAGTCTTGCACATGCATTCTGAACATGCTGCAGCTTGTTGATTTGTGAGTCTGGTAAACCAAACAATAATCCATTACAATAATCAAGCCTACTGCTAATAAATGCATGGAAAAGGGTTTCTGCGCTTTTCTGGTCCAAGTATCTACGAATATGGCGTAAGTTGTATAACATATAAAAAGATGATCTACTAATGTTGGATATGTGTTTCTCCATGTTTAAATGAGAATCAAGCCATACACCCAGATTTTTCACAACGTTTGATGATACATGATTCTAAAGTGTGAAATATTGTCATTATGGTTTTCCTTATCAGGGCTGAAAGAAATGTATAACTGTGTATCATCAGCATAGCAATGACAAGAGACCTTCAAGTATATTGGGTTAACTCAACCCCAAAAGTGGTAGGTATTTGCCACTGGCAAGACAAAAAAGAGGAGCTTCGGAACGGGCTTGTTATGGAAAGGAGTGTCTTTAGAACTACAAACTGTTTGTAAAAAAAAGGGGGGGGGGGGTCACTGGAATGGTTGGCCTACGTGTTAGTGCGCATGTAATTCTAAGGAGTGTGCAATGCATCTGGCGGCGCAGCTCGGGCTTGCCTTGGGTTTGTACATGCGAGCCACTTTTCACCAAAAATGATGCTCTTTGGAAAAGAGTGAAGCGGTCGGAATGGCAAAACAAAAAAATGTGGTGCTTGGGAATAGCGTTCTTTCTTCTTTTACTCAACAAGAAAAAAAAAATGCTATGCATTGGAATGGAAATATGAGTGCAGAAATGAGGTCTTTTCCGTGGGCACATCCCCACCACACATTATATACCAACGACCCTCCCAGGAATGCAACAACAGAGTCATCAAGCACTGGTGGCAATTAAAACAGGTTTGATTTATACCCCATGCCTACAATAAGCCTCTACTATCATAATGTTAATACCAACCTGCACGCACCCTACCATCCTCCCAATCTGGTCTGTTAAATATTCCCTTTTCTAAGAAATCCTTGGGAGATCAAGCTTTTGCTCACGCCACACTAGCCCTGTGGAATTCACTTTCATAGGAGCTAAAGAACTCAAACTCTTTGATGTCCTTTAACCCTAAAAAGACTGGGGGCCTAAGAGGCCCCCCTCAACATTTTTCCCGATAAATTTGTAACATGAAAAGTTTGCGCCGCAATGCTTCATAACTTTTTTCTTTCAAGTCTCTTGCAACTTTTAAGACCAAATTTGCAACGCCAGGGTACGTGGTTCCATAGTTATGCAACATTTTATAAGTGCATGTCAGACCTAAAATTGCTCAAAAACATGATTTCAGGGACAAATCCAAGCAAATTCTGTTTCTAGCCAAAATTCATAAATGTATCATCAATTTCACTTTTAATGATTAAACTCAATTAATTTCATGTTGTATATGAACAGACTAGTGTCGCCAACAATTTCCATTAAAAAAAATTTTTTTAAAAAGTTGAAAAACAATAAAAAAAGAAGTCGAAAAACAAAAAAATATGTAAGAAATTTTAAAAACAATGAAGTACATGAGAAAAAAATTTATACTGCCATTTTTGTATGTACATTCGATAAGAATCATAAAAAGAGTGTCTAGACCAAAAATTTGCGGTTTTTGAGCTTCATTTCAAGATTTACAGCCGAATATTTAATTTCATGCAAAAATTAGCAAAATTAATTGATTAAAAATAAATTTGAATAATTTGGAAACATTTAACTGTTCAATTTTGTGAATTACGTTGTGAGTGATTTGCGTGCCGATTTTTGTCGCGATCGCTGGTCAACAGGTCGACCTTGGGGGGCCCTTTAGCCCCCCCCCCCCCTAGTTTTTCCAGTCTCAAAAATACCCCATTCTTTTTAGGGTTAAGGGTAAACTAAAATTACACTTCTTAAATTGGAGGTTCAGAAGTCGGGTTCAGAAATGAAGTTCAAGAGTTAGTGCCAGCATTACAAGGGTGCAAATTTTCACCTTCGGAATGTCAGAAGTACTTTGATCCATGCCCCAGTGACATCTCGATTAGATTCCTACAACGCTCTTCTCATCGGCGTTTCCTCTTCAACCATTTCTCGCTTGCAGCAGGTGCATAACAATGCTGCACGTTGTGGTCACTAAGGCAAGGCAGTAACACGCGGACATTTACATTGGCTCCAGTTCAGAAGAGAATCATGTTCAAGATATGTCTGACTACCTTCAAGATTTGCATGGACAGGCCCCAGAGTACCTTTCTGAGATGGTGTCAGTAATGAGATTGGTGAGGTCACTGAGGTCCTCAGAGGCCATGAGACTGGTAGTACCAAGGACAAGAACAGTCACCTATGGGGACAGGTCCTTCGCTAAAGCTGCACCCGTTCTCTGGAACTCACTTCCCCCCTTATCTGAGACAATTGGACTCCACAGAACAGTTCAAAACACAACTAAAAACTTACCTGTTTATCCATATGAGATTGCCTGCTGAACTATGAACTATTTTCATGTAACCTGCTTATCTATCTACTACTGTCGCGCCTTGAGTGAAAGGTTTTTGGATATGTGCGCGTTATAAGTTGATACTATTGTCATTATTATTATTATTATTACTATTACTAAGGGCGTGTTCACAAAAGCTAACATTGTCAAGACATTGTGGCAGTTTTCTGCACACTAAATGAATGGCAAATGGGAATGAGTGCAGAAAAAAGTGCATTCTCACTTTAACTCCCAGTGTGTTACACGACACAGAATTTGGACAGGCAGTACACTTAATCCCGCCCCCTTTCTTTTGAAGAGGTTTATCCCGCTGGATATGTGAAACAAGCCTTTAACAACCCGTTGACTACTGAGATCTCAAATTCCCATAGATCTAATACAGCGGGTCACCCCAGCTCCAGTACGCAATGGGTCAATTGCTTTGTACCTGCTCTACATGTATGCTATAGGATTTACTTACTGGAGGTGACTTGTGTAGTCTCTGGGTCACTTTCTTCTTCTAATTCCCTAACTCTGGCTAAAGCATCACTGTCACATCATACTGCTTTGATGGCATAACATCTTCAAAGGTGTACTTGTCTCCAAGCCCGTCAATATCAGAATGGGGTTTCGTCGCCGCCTGCTGATGGTACCAGATGGACTCGGTAATAGGACACCTCCCCCAACAACTGGCTGCCAGGTAACAGTGACAGGTTGTGATGTGTTGGAGGGAACAGCAGCTAGAGAAGTTGGCGTGTTGGTACTAAAGGAAACATCAAAGATGAAACAACACCAATAGATGAAAGAAAAGATAATCTGATCAGGAGCGTGAAGCATTTTTGAAAGGGGGAGGGGGCTGAGCATGCGAAACAAGCATAAATCATTGCCATGTTATTGTATAGAGGCCAATGTCCCACTCGAGAGCCCCCCCCCCCCCCCCCCCCCCCCTTGGTTCCATGATCCCTGTGATGATGAATGAATTCTCCCATTCCAGTAACAGGAGCAACCAGTTCCCCTTGGCAATGGGCCAAAGGAAAAAAAATACATCTACAGCTTTGCATTCACCTATGAAAAGAATCTGTAAAATCCATAGAGATTCTATATATTGACATTAGAGCACTCACTACGCATTGGCACGCGTGCAATGCTGCTTCGCGCAATAGAACAGACAGGCTGCCATCTTAATCCGGGCGAAAATCTGATTCTGCCCGGTTCATAACATGTGAGCCTATATGGGAGTGAGTTGAGATATGTCAATATTCTTTCTCCGCAATTCCTGTACCATTTTCCTCTGTTTAACGTTGTATGTAACTTAAAAGGTCATATGAACCAAATATGTTCAGTTTCATAAGCAATCTCCTTGTCATTTTATGGAAGGGGCGGGCATGGAGGGGATTGTCCCTTCCTAGGGTGCTGAATGTACTGCATGTATGTGAGTTTATGGAGTGGCAAAAATATTATTGATTTGATATTATTGGTTTTCTTTTTAAGGGAACGAGTGTATTTACAAGAGTTCCTCCCCCCCAAAAAAAGAAAGAAAATAAAATAAAAATAGATAGGGTGACACTGGCAACATCCTAAAGTGCCCCTTTGGTTAAAATACACACATATTTGTAAGTCCCCTGAGTATGGAAACATTTCAACAGATATGGAATCATATTTAAGATGACTGCATGGAGGTTGTTCAGATGCATGCGATTTACTTCTTAGTGAAAGGGTAGGGGTAGCACCAAAAGTGCCCATGAGGGATTTAAAAACACATGCACATTTTTATGGCTTCTAAATATAATAATGCACAATTTCAATTTTCCTGAATTCTGTTTTATGAATGTATCCCTAAGCAGTGGAAATTTGAAGTTGTTCAAATTGGGTAGGCCTGCTTATACCTCGCTGAGGAGTAGGCGAAGGGCTATGGACCAAATTTTTATATAAGTGCCCTATTGCTAAAAATGACACATTATATTTATCAGTAGGTTATGAAAGTAGACTCAGATTATAGAACAATTATACTTTCCGTTTGCAGAAGGATGATTCCTACCAAGTTTGGCCAAATCCAGCTGCTTCTCATATGAAAAAATTAACTACTATCTATTTCTGCCCCATGGGCACTTTGGGGTGGTGCTGCCCCAACAACACATTTCTCAGTATGCACTTACCCAATTTGATAATTCTTTCTGGTTAGGAATGATTCCAACCATGTTAGGTTAAAATCAAACTATCATTACTCATATAGGCAGGCAATGTTCATATTTATCATCAAGGGGCACTTTGGTCTTTCACCCTAAGCCCCCCCCCTTCCTAAGGGAGGGACACATTTTATATTCTAGACCCTGTTTCAAAATTTCCCACTTCTCAACTTGTGCCTACTTTCCATCGTAAAGTTCACCCAATTGCATACAATGTACATTTAAGCATCTTAAGGGATCGCCCCCTCTGATCCCTGCCCCTGCCCCTGACTCCAACATCGGTTTGGGTGGCTACACTTCCAAAAATATGAAATTTAGTCCATAAGGAAGTTTTGTGCCAAAATGATGCCTTTATCCACCTTGCAATGATACGGTTGCTAAGCTAAGCCCCTATAGCCCGTACCTGGTTATGCTGATTTTTGCCTGGATTAAGATGGCGGACGGCTTGATCAATTCATCACAGCAATCTGGGGAGTATGCCCTCTAGTGTCAATATATAGGATCTCTATGGTAAAATCCCACTTTCCAGTCTGACAAAAGGTCACCAAAGGTCATATAGCTTCAAATACAGTAGTATGCCTAAGTTTTGTAACCATTTGAAAGGCTTGGCATAATAGTCCCTAAATCATGTGGCAAATATGGAGATTGTTTCGACAAGCATGCCTAATTTCAAATCGTACCCTATATGACCCTGACGACATGAAAGCTTTATAAGAAACCACCATCATTAGTTTCATTATCATTATGATAGAATTTCAAAGCTTACATGTTAGGACCAACTGTGAGCTAGAGGCAGAGCTTTGACCAGCCCGTTGAATAGTAAGGCTTACAGAATAGACCCTTCCAGGTGTTAGTCCGCTGAAGGTGAACTGTCCGTTGCTTCTAACACCACTTGCTGATGTGGGTCCATTTTCCTCAGTGGCAGTTGCTAAATAGGTGGTCCCAATTTGAGCAAACTTGATGACGACAGAATCAGTGGTCTTTGAGAAGATGTAGAAACTGGCGTCAGCTCCACTTGCTGTTATCAAAACAAGACACATGGATGTAAACTTTTGTAAATTCTCTGAGACAAACCTTCACATATCAAAAAACTTTCAAAAAACTGAAAAATATCCTACAGTGTGCAAGTTAATTATTTTGAAGCATGAAACTTAAGTGAACCTCATTCTCATACAAAATTTTAAAACTAGAAATTTAAAGTGTTGTTTTCAGTAATATATAGTTCTATCTCCTTTCCTGTCTCTCTTTCTGATCCTGTTTTCAATGAAACATCTTATCTTCATTTCTGTATTATTGTTCACTGAGTGTTATCCTATTCCTGCTATAATGTATTCTTAGGATTATTCTGTTAAATGTCCTTTCTCCATACAATATGATACATATCTATTATCACAAAGTAACACTGTGGCAATAGACAGAAGGGTAGGACTACTGAAGGAGTTCCAAACATCCACATGTTATTTTATTCCTACGTATATATTAAGTTTTTCTGTTAAGCTTTTTAGTTTAGTGTTGTAGTGCGTACAAAAGCGTCTGGAGTGCAAAATATAGGAATGAAAAAATCAAAATATCTATTTTGATATGTTGGATTAAAATTTAGCAAAGATCATGACACAAGAAGAAAGTATATCAATTTACAAGGTTTACATGCTACCAGGGTTGACGGATTTAAATCACATTGATTTAAATCGGGATTCAAATCGGGATTTAAATCACCATGATTTTTTTGATGAAATCATTGATTAAAATCACTTCCATTGAAACATGTACAAATCATTTACAAATTGTTTGTTCAACGCAGTTTTAATTCTTCAAATCAACTGAAAAACTTTGAATTAACTTTATATCAACAAAAATCAACAAAATCTTCATACCTACTTAAAACAAATTAAAATCAAGTCAATAAAATCAGCTAATTCCTTAAAAACTAAAGATGTATGTCGTCAACAGTTACTCCATTTTTTTTGTAAATGTCAAGTTTTTCTTCTGAAATTTTACATTCTTCTTGTCCGCTATTAATAGTGAAACAAGTTTCTTATTTCTTTCTTAACATTTATCACATAATCCAAGACTTCTCAGAGAGCAGTTTGTAAAAAAAATATGTAAAAGTCAATGAGAAAAGGTTTGTTGGCAGTTTTCCAGTTTTGATTCTTCACATAATCTACTTCCGTCATGTAAAATTAGAAATAATCCTGTAATCAACAGATTCAACATGCTTCTTATTTCTTCTTGTTACATTTATCATACAATTGATGCTTTAAAGAACATGTAAAAATCACATTAACATAATGTAGTACAGTCACAATTTGACTGTTGAAAACGCTTTCTCTTATAAACCTTTGAAGTCACTGTCAGCTCATTTTATGTTCAGTGCTACAAATAATAACGGAAGTTCTGTATCTGCATGTAGCATTGGAAAGAGCTCTATTACAGCAATTTGCAAAACTCAAAATAAACCTTTAACACTACATTTAAATGTCAAGATGTAGGTACTTAAGTTAAAATCAATGACATTTGAAAGCTGTGTTTGATTTAAAATAAAATACTTCTTTTTGTAATACATATGTTGTAATATAAGCAGTTCTGCATTTTTTATCCCTCAAATCAAAACGTATATTGCCAAAAGACTCGGCATGTTTTTTCTCTACTTCATGTATCAAACAGATTTTTAGAGGACATGTGAATAAAAATTGTAGATTAATGTAAAAATCACAGTAACATTATGTGGTATAGTCACCCTTTGACTAAGCTGTCTCTTATATTGCTCTCCAACACTGACATTTTGCATCTCTGTCTGTAGCAATGGAAGTGCTTTAAGACCAATTCCTAAAACTGTCACAAAGCTGTTGTGTGCACATGTAGATATAATTTTCACTGAGGAGTGCCTGTGGATTTTCCTCTGTGATTTTTTTAAATATTGAGTGGAAATTCTCAGAGGGGAATTTTCTCTACTCACTGGGAATTCCCTATCAAAGTTTCCTTCGTAGGCCTATGTATGATAGAATTAAGTTCAGATACACGATTCCTCAAATTGATTTTTAATTTTCCATTTGACTGGATTCAAGTACAAAATATATGGTTAAGAACTATATTGGGAGTGAAATGTATGATAACATTAAAATTGATGGCATTGTAGGGGTAACGTTTTTTTTTTTTGTAAATACACTTTTTTTCGAATGAACTTTTAAAAAATCCCCCCCCCCCAAAAAAAATTTTTTAAATCTGATTTAAATCAAAAACATCTGATATAAATTTAAAAATCGCTAACCCTGCATGCTACCATGAAATTATCAATCATTGTTTGAAAAATATGATTTTCAACAATTGTCGATATTGCGTTCTTTCGTACAACGACACAAAACTAAGACGCCTTAAACGTATTCTGTACATAATATCTCCTAAAAATGATTTGAGAGCTATTATACGAAATAGTAAAGCATGAATGTAGAGAAATCTACCTGTGGTAGTAGATCTTGTGGTTGGACTACTTAAAGTGCTTCTATCATTCACATGGGTCACCACTGTCACTGTGTATGTTACACCTGGAGTAAGACCAGTAATAGTCGTCTGAGTGGATGAGCTATCTGCAAAGATAGGTGAAGGTTCATTCCCATCAGCTCCTACTGATACACCCGAGTAAGTGATGCGGTAGCCATCAGAGATTCCAAAGGAAGGAGGGGCGTATTCTACAATGATAGAACTTGTGTCAGGGTCACCTAGAGTGAGTGTGACGTCTTGAGCTACCTCAGGTACTATGAAAGTTTGAAGAGAAATAAGAAGTAACATGAGAGAAAGTCTTATGGCTTATTCATACATAATACACTGAACTTGCATAGTAAACTTCCACAGCATATTAATCCAAAATATATTTTAAGATATTAGATGGTACCTCTTAAGGAAATGAATAAAATGTTAGGGGTATCAAAGAGGGTTTCCTAATATTCTAAGATGACAAAAATTCATGACAAAAATTATTTCCATGACTATTGTTCAACATTACTCTCCAAAGAAGGAAACATTGTCAAAGGTTTTATAGAGCTCTGTTTTACATTTAACATGAAACTCAAATCATTCCACAGCTATAGTTGAATAGTATCACTAATGGAATGATGGTCAGGTGTTTTAGCTTTATGTCAATGTATGAAAGAAAGCGTCTGAAACACAAAATACAAAATGCATAAATTAAAATGTCTTTTGACATACTGGAATAGAATTTTAGCACAGATCGTACCACA
>CM057171.1:783728-803568 GCA_029962745.1 Echinometra lucunter
AATGTATTTCACAAAGAACTGATGGTGTAAGATGAAAGCCAAGTAGAATAAAATGGGGGAAAACATGTGTCAAATCAAAGTCTTTCTATGGATAGTCACCAGGGGGAGTTGTCAAAGAAAGGATGACATTGTATGGGTTGTGGAACTGACCTGTGGTTGTGGTAATTTGAACAGGAGTACTGAAAGTCTGGCAGTTATTAGCTTGTCCAGACAAACTCACAACACTGATATCATACACAGTGCCAGGTTGAAGGCTTTGGATGGTGTAGGATCTTTCATCCACAACGACAGGGTAGTTTCCTGGGCTGGGTGGAGGAATCACCCTCACTTCAAACCCATCGGACGTAGCATCATTAGGAATGTCCCATGTCAAGGTAATGGAGGTTTTGTCAACTGCTGTAATCTGGACATATGTTGGTGCTTCAGGTACTACATGTTAGTAAACAAAACAGAAACAATGTGAATATCGGATGAAGATAATCTCTTTGTTTCATAAAGAAATGTTGTTTAATGCAACTCAAAGTATTCATGAATAGTGAATCCTCTAATTGAAAAAAAATGATACAGGGACCAACTGTTCCCATAGACGGAGAGTGAAGTTTGATAGGAGTCATAATCCTACAAGTAGCTGAAAATGATGACAATTGATTGGAGGAATTCTCACCATCTGTCCTCCGTTAAACATCTATGAGTGATAAAAATAATTAATGATAATCATATAAATTGGGTTTTCCTCTATGATTCTCACTTCCATCATACGTGACACTCATGGAGCTTCAACATGATCATCCCAATCATACATTGTACATTGTTTTTCCTGTGAGGCCAAATATGCAGTGCGACAGCATATCA
This sequence comes from Echinometra lucunter, assembly GCA_029962745.1. Taxonomy (NCBI): domain Eukaryota; kingdom Metazoa; phylum Echinodermata; class Echinoidea; order Camarodonta; family Echinometridae; genus Echinometra; species Echinometra lucunter. Next base: position 784,581 of record CM057171.1, read on the forward strand.
GGCCCCCATTTACACCTGGGTGGAGAGTAGTAAAAATAAATTGTCTTGTTGGGCTAGGATGCAAAGAGTAAACATTCTGATGGAGAGTCTGGTGAATGAACCACTGCATTAATAAGATATACCAATGAAGCTTAACATTCGCAGAAAAAAAAAACATCTGCCAACGCAATTCATCTTGCTTCTATAAAAAGGTATGAATTAAAATATGTTTGTGAGTAATCAACTTTTTCATCAGTTATTCCATCACTATACTATGAGTGCTATCATGCTTAGTCAAACAAAAGGTCAAATAGTAATAGTCATTATGAGAATAATTTTTTTTTGCACATCCAAATACATCAACATCATACTTACATGAACGCACATCTCTGGAAAATGTACGGAAGACATTGCCAGCACTACTACTAATCAACTCCATCGTTACTTGATACAAGGTTGCTGACTGAACATCGAATGTATGAGAAGTTATAGAGTCTGCCTGTGTGTAGTTTCTTTCATCTAGTATGGCATTAGAACCTTTTTCCTGGATAAAGATTCGGTGGATGTATGGTATCTGCTCCCTCCAAGTTATCATGATAGTATTAATAGTAACCTGCCCAACCACCGGCTCCCCTAAGTTCACTGTCATTTAAAGAAAAGTTTTGAATAATAAGGTAACTCATTCATTTTATTCATTCATTCATTCATTCATTCATTCATTCATTCATTCATTTATTCATTCATTCATTCTTTCACTCATTCATTCATTAATTCAATCATACTTATTTTTTTCTATTCATGTATTTATTCCTTTAATCATTTATCTGTTTAGTTCATTCATTTATCATTTATCATTCTTTTCATTCATTCATTCATTCATTCCTTCATCTATTTATTAAATGTATTCATTTATTCATTTATTTATTCATCCATCTTTTCATTTACATGCATTCAATTACTTAATCTTTCTTTCTTTATTTATCTATTTTTTTCATTCATTTATTTATTTATTCATTTATTGATTTATCTATTTCATCTATTTATCTATTCATCTATTTACTTATTGATTCATTCATGCACTAGTTCATTTTCGAAAGTGAGTGAATTTCAAGAGTAAGCATTTTCATGTGGCAAACAATGAGCTCCCTAAATATTCAGCACAAAAATATGAGAAGAAAGCTCCCAAATTCACCACAAAGCAAACCAAACTTTCTAATCAAAGGAGAACTTTACATTCAGCAATGTGATATTTTATATAGAATTTAATAATAATGATATTCCGTTCTTGTATAGTGCATATCACATTATGATCTAAAGTCTCTACACAATTCAAAAGGACTTTAGATATCATTACAGTGGCTACAGGTCAAGCAACAGTAAAGCTCTGTGCACTGAACACATCATTTGCTTTCTTAGCCAAATGGCATATTTGTGGCTTTGTGGCTTTGCCACACACGCCAATCGGCACAAAACAATACACACAAATAAGCAGAAGGATTGCCCTGTGGAACAAAAAAGAAATGTGAAATGACTCATTTCTGGGCTTAATTACATGAAGATTGTATTGTATTGTATTGTATTAATTTCCGTCATTTTCCTCATTTCCGTCATTGCATGACAACACTTCAGACACCCTGTAATACCGATTCCTTTGGTACTGTAACATTCTAAAAACAGATTTAAATCTTGATCTTTTGCAGGAAATACACAGTGTGGCACAATGAAATCCTTAGTTTTTCTTATAAAGAGTTAAGGAATAAATTCTATCCTTCAATCTGAAAGGTTATGATGGTGCGGTGATCTTTACCTGATTGTGTTCTTGCTGAACTCTCTCTAGGATCACTCCTCTCTGTCAATCCCCCAGCATAGACTTCACCGTATACACTGATAGAGTACAGGGTGTTAGGTTGGAGAAACTCTATCTTCTTCTCAGTCACAGAAGGCAGGATATAATCAGTGCCCTCAAGAGTAAACCCTTCGCTATATTCTATTGCAATTAGATCAGCTCCATTTGGATTACCCAAATTAGAAACTGTCAGTGAGTTGTTGGTAGTGGCAAGAGTAGGGAAATTTGGTTGGTCAGGCTCTGTACAGATAAAAGGGAACATGTTGATATGTGTAATCCTGCCATTTACTGATGATTGTACATGAACATGAAACAGGGATTCTAAGTTACATGATTACCCCCCCCCCCAACACCTCCAGGACAACTACCCCCGGACAATTTTACCCCCTGGTGCTTATAGTGCTAAAGGGTAACTTTACCAGGGACTGTGGGATGTAATTGTAAGGGATGTAAGCCTCCTGCAGATATGATCTAGGATAAATTCAATGGGCAGGAGGGGGGGGGGGGTAACTTTTAGGGAGTACATGTAAGTAGCAAAAGGGCTAATGTCCAGGCAATACCTCTCCAGATTTACATTATGAAACAGAACTTTGCACACCTTACAAATTAAAGTTAGTTTCAATGTATATTGTAATCTTATGAAGTAAATTCTTAAAATTGTTATACTTGTCTTATAAGGCAGTGGCAGATCTAGGAGGACACCCCCTTCCCAACATAAGCTAAATAGATTTTGAAAATTCCTTTGGTGATCACCAGTTACTATTAAGTGCAACTGCCTATGAAGACCATGTATGTGTATGAAAGCATTTCTGTACACTGCTCAGAAATCACTCTTTAAAAGGAGAAGGTGAACCATGCCGATGGCATGTATAGTTGCCCTTAACCCTTCAGTGCCCACGGCACATATAATATGTGAAAGACAATTTTTTTTCTGTTTCATCTATTTTAATTATGAAAAAATATTCATATTCATGTAATGACAACGTATCAAGCATTCAATAAATCGTGGGTCTACATTAACATTTTTCAAACATTTTTTGGGTGAAGATTACAAAACCCTTAGCATTGGAGGAGTATTTGGCCTGGCAGTGGAAGAGTTAAGCATACTCACTCAATAAGACATCTCGAGATCCAACAAGGATGTTCCCTGTTTGTGTGAGAGCAAAAACGGTCAATTGGACAAGAGTTCCTGGCTGATAGCCACTTAGTGGAATCGTTGTTCGTGAATCTTGTAGGGCAGTAGTACTAACACCATCATATATTTGATACGTAAGTGCATCGGGTACTGCATCAAAGGTCAGGGTGAAGCTGGTTGAAGTCAGGCCATTAATGGTTATTATCCCTGGATCTGAAAAGAGAAGAAATAGACATCAGCAAATAATAATTCTGATTCAGATATTTTTTTGTCCAATTGCAGATAAACAAATAAAATTTGCATTGTTTCACACTATAGGTGTACATATTAAAGTTGATAGAATTAAATAAACTACTTAATAATACAAAGAAATAAGAAACATGAATGATGTACCTTCAAATATATTGGGTTAACTCGACCCCAAAAGTGGTAGGTGTGTGCCACTGGCAAGACAAAAAAAGGGGAGCTTCGGAACGGGCTTGTTATGGAAAGGACGGTCTTTGGAACTACAAACTGTTTGTAAAAAGGGGGGTTACTGGAACAGTTGGCCTACGTGTTAGTGCGTATGTAACTCTAAGGAGAGGGCAATGCACCTGGCGGCGCAGCTCGGGCTTGCCTTGTGTTTGTACATGCGAGCCACTTTTCACCAAAAATGATGCTCTTTGGAAAAGAGTGAAGCGGTCGGAATGGCAAAACAAAAAAATGTGGTGCTTGGGAATGGTGTTCTTTCTTCTTTTACTCAACAAGCAAAAAAAATGCTATGCATTGGAATGGAAATATGAGTGCAGAAATGGGGGTCTTTTCCATGGGCACATACCCACAACACATTACATACCGACGACCCTCCCAGGAATGCAACTACTGAGTCATCAAGCACTGGTGGCAATTAAAACTGGTTTGATTTATACCCCGTGCCAGCATTGACTACAATAAGCCTCTACTATGTTAATACCAACCTGCACGCACCCTACCATCCTCCCAATCTGGCCTGTTAAATATTTCCTTTTCCAAGAAATCCCTGGGAGATCAAGCTTTTGCTCATGCCACACTAGCCCTGTGGAATTCACTTTCATAGGAGCTGAAGAACTCAAACTCTTTGATGTCCTTTAACCCTAAAAAGACTGGGGGCCTTTTAGGCCCCCCCTCAACATTTTTCACGATAAATTTGTAACATGAAAAGTTTGCGCGACGACGCTTCATAACTTTTTTCTTTCAAGTCTCTCTCAACTTTTGAGACGAAATTTGCAACGCCAGGGTACATGGTTCCGTAATTACGCAACACTTTATAAGTGCATGTCAGACCTAAAATTGCTCAAAAACCTGATTTCATGGACAGATCCACTGCAAATTCTGTTTCTAGCCAAGATTCATAAATGTATCATTAATTTCACTTTTAATGATTAAACTCAATCAATTTCATGTTGTTTATGAACGGACTAGTGTCGCCAACGATTTCCACTGAAAAAAAAACAATAAAAAAACAAAAACTCAAAAACATAGAAATACATAAGAAATTTTTAAAACTATGAAGTACATGACAAAAAAATTTTACACTGCCATTTTTTTAATGTTCATTCGATAAGAATCATAAAAAGAGTGTCTAGACAAAAAATTTGCAGTTTTTGAGCTTTATTGTAAGATTTACAGCCGAATACTTAATTTCATGCATAAGTTAGCATAATTAATTGATTAAAAATAAATTTGAATAATTTGGGAACAATTTGGGAACAATTAACTGTTCAATTTTGTAAATTACGTTGTGGGTGATTTGCTTGCCGATTTTCGTCGCGATCGCTGGTCAACAGCCGAAACCTTGGGGTGCCCTTTAGCCCCCCCCCCCTAGTTTTTCCAGCTTCAAAAATACCCCAGTCTTTTTAGGGTTAAGGGCAAACTAAAATTACAGTTCTTAAATTAGAGGTTCAGATGTCAGGTTCGGAAATGAAGTTCAAGAGTTAGTGCCAGCATTACAAGGGTGCAAATTTTCACCTTCGGAATGTCAGAAGAATCCGCAATTACTTGTAAAACAGACCAGGTGATCCATGCCCCAGTGACATCTTGATTAGATTCCTGCAATGCTCTTCTCGTTGGCATTTCCTCTTCAACCATTTCTCGCTTGCAGTGGGTGCATAACAATGCTGCACGTGTGGTCACTAAGGCAAGGAAGTACACGCGGATGAGTCCAATCCTCCGACGATTACATTGGTTCCAAGTTCAGAAGAGAATCATGTTCAAGATATGTCTGACTACCTTCAAGATTTTTCATGGACATGTAGGCCCCAGAGTACCTTTCTGAGATGGTGTCAGTAATGAGATCGGTGAGGTCACTGAGACTGGTAGTAGCAAGGATAAGAACAATCACCTATGGGGACAGGTCCTTCGCTAAAGCTGCATCCGTTCTATGGGACTCACTTCCCCCTTATCTGAGACAATTAAACTCCACAGAACAGTTCAAAACACGACTAAAAACTTACCTGTTTACCCGTATGTAGATTGTCTGCTGAACTATGAACTATTTTCATGTAACCTGCTTATCTATCTACTACTGTCGCGCCTTGAGCAAAAGTTTTTCGGATATGTGCGCGTTATAAGTTGATGCTATTACTGTTATTATTATTATTATTACTATTACTAAGGGCTTGTTCACAAAAGCAGCAGCTAACATTGTCATGACATTGTGGCAGTTTTCTGCACACTAAATGAATGGCAAATGGGAATGAGTGCAGAAAAAAGTGCAGTACGCATCCTCACTTTAAATCCCAGTGTGTTACAAGATTTGGACAGGCAGTACACTTAATCCCACCCCTTTCTTTTGAAGAGGTTTATCCCGCTGGATATGTGAACAAGCCTTTAACCCGTTGACTACTGAGATCTCAAATTCCCATAGATCTAATACAGCAGTCACCCAGCTCCAGTACGCAACAGGTCAATTGCTTTGTACCTACTCTACATGTATGCTATAGGATTTACTTACTGGAGGTCACTTGTGTAGTCTCTGGGTCACTTTCTTCTTCTAATTCCCTAACTCTGGCTAAAGCAGTCACTGTCACATCATACTGCGTTGATGGCATAACATCTTCAAAGGTGTAACTTGTCTCCAAGCCTGTCAATATCAGGATGGAGGTTTCGTCGCCGCCTGCTGATGGTACCAGATGGACTCGGTAATAGGACACTCCCCCATCAACTGGCTGCCAGGTAACATTGACAGTTGGTGATGTGTCGGAGGGAACAGCAGTTAGAGAAGTTGGCGCGTTTGGTACTAAAGGAAACATCAAAGATATAAAACCAATAGATGAAAGAAAAGACAATCTGATCAGGAGCCGCGGAGCATTTTTGAAAGGGGGGAGGGGGCTGAGCATGCGAACAAGCATAATCATTGCCATGTTATTGTATAGAGGCCAATGTCCACTCGAGCCCCCCCCCCCCCCCCTCGGTTCCATGACCCCTGTGATGATGAATGAATTCTCCCATTCCTTGTACAGGAGTCAACCAGTTCCCCTTGGCAATGGGCCAAAGGAAAGAAAAGAAATACATCTACAGCTTTGCATTCATCTATGAAAAGAATCTGTAAAATCCACAGAGATTCTATATATTGACACTAGAGCACTCACTACCCATTGGCATGCGCGCAATTCTGCTGTGTGCAATAGAACAGACAGGCCGCCATCTTAATCGGGGCAAAAACTCCGATTCTACCCGGATTATAACATGTGAGCCTATATGGGAGCGAGTTGAGATATGTCAATTTCTCCGCAATTCCTTTATCATTTTCCTCTGTTTAATGTTGTATGTAACTTAAAAGTCATATGAGCAAATATATTCATAATATTTATATTATATATATTTATATATACATATATTAGTAATGCGATCTCCTTGTCATTTTAGGGTAGGGGCGGGGGGGAGGGCATGGAGGGGATGTCCCTTCCTAGGGTGCTGAAATGTACTGCATGTATGTGAGTTTATGGAGTGGCAAAAATTTCATTGACTTGATTTTTTTTTTTAAAGGAACGGTGTATTTACAAGGGTTCCTCCCGGCCCCCCCCCCAAAAAATAAATAAATAAAAAATAAAATAAAAATGAATAGGTGACATGGGCAACATCCTAAAGTGCCCCTTTGGTTAAAATACACACATATTTGTAAGTCCCCTGAGTATGGAAACATTTTAACGAGATAATGGAATCATATTTAAGATGAGGGCATGGAGGTTGTTCAGATGCATGTGATTTACTTCTTAGTGAAAGGGTAGGGTAAAAACGCTTGCACATTTTAGGGCTTCTCAATACAATAATGCACAATTTCAATTTTCCTCAATTCTGTTTTATGAATGTATCCCTAAGCAATGGAAATTTAAAGTTGTTCAAATTGGGTAGGCCTGCTTATACCTCACTGAGGTAGGCGAAGGGGCTAGGGACCAAATTTTTATATAAGTGCCCCTATTGCTAAAAATGACAAATTATATTTATCATTAGGTTATGAAATTAGACTCAGATTATAAACAATTATACTTTCCGTTTGCAAAAGGATGATTCCTACCAAGTTTCGTCAAAACCCAGCTGTTTTCTCATTGAAAAAATTAACTACTATCTATTTCTGCCCCATGGGCACTTTGGGGTGGTGCTGCCACAACAAACACATTTCTCAGTATGCACTTACCCGATTTGAAAATTCTTTCTGGTTAGGAATGATTCCAACCATGTTGGGTTAAAATCTAAGTATCCATTACTCATATAGACAGGAAATTGTTCATATTTGTAATCAAAGGGGCACTTTGGTGTTTCACCCTAAGCCCCCCCCCCCCCTTCCTCAAGGAGGGACACATTTTATCTTCTAGACCCCGTTTGAAAATTTCCCACTTCTCAACTTGTGCCTACTTTCCATTGTAAAGCTCACCCAATTGCATACAATGTACATTTAAGCACCTTAAATGGTCACCCCCTCCCTGCCCCTGCCACTGACTCCAACATCGGTTTGGGTGGCTACACTTTCAAAAATATAAAATTTATTCCATAAGGAAGTTTTGTGCAAAAATGGTGCCTATATCCACCTTGTAATGATACGGTTGCTAAGCTAAGCCCCTATAGCCCGTACCTGGTTATGTTGATTTTTGCCCAGATTAAGATGGCGGACGGCTTGATAAATTCGTCACAGCAATCTGGGGAATACGCCCTCTAGTGTCAATATATAGGATCTCTATGGGCACTTTGGGGTGGTGCTGCCTCAACAAACACATTTCTCAGTATGCACTTACCCGATTTGAAAATTCTTTCTGGTTAGGAACTTAGGAATGATTCCAACCATGTTGGGTTAAAATCTAACTATCCATTACTCATATAGGCAGGAAATTGTTCATATTTATAATCAAAGGGGCACTTTGGTGTTTCATCCTAAGCCCCCCCCCCCTTCCTCAAGGAGGGACACATTTTATCTTCTAGACCCCGTTTGAAAATTTCCCACTTCTCAACTTGTGCCTACTTTCCATTGTAAAGCTCACCCAATTACATACAATGTACATTTAAGCACCTTAAATGGTCACCCCCTCCCTGCCCATGCCACTGACTCCAACATCGGTTTGGGTGGCTACACTTTCAAAAATATAAAATTTAGTCCATAAGGAAGTTTTGTGCAAAAATGGTGCCTATATCCACCTTGTAATGATACGGTTGCTAAGCTAAGCCCCTATAGCCCGTACCTAGTTATGTTGATTTTTGCCCGGATTAAGATGGCGGACGGCTTGATCAATTCGTCACAGCAATCTGGGGAGTACGCCCTCTAGTGTCAATATATAGGATCTCTATGTTTAAATCCCACTTTCTTGTCTGACAAAAGGTCACCAGAGGTCATATTGCTTCAAATACAGTAGTATGCCTAAGTTTTGTAACCATTTGAAAGACTTGGCATAATAGTCCCTAAAGCAAAAGGCAAATATGGAGATTGTTTCGACAAGCATGCCTAATTTCAAATCGTACCCTATATGACCCTGACGGACATGAAAGCTTTATAAGAAGCCACTATCATTAGTCTCATTATCATTATGATAGAATTTCAAAGCTTACATGTTAGGACTAACTGTGAGCTGGAGGCAGGGCTTTGACCAGCCCGTTGAATAGTAAGGCGTACAGAATAGACCCTTCCAGGTGTTAGTCCGCTGAAGGTGAACTGTCCGTTGCTTCTAACACCACTTGCTGATGTGGGTCCATTTTCCTCAATGGCAGTTGCTGAATAGGCAGTCCCAATTAGAGCAAACTTGATGACAATAGAATCAGTGGTCTTTGAGAAGACGTAGAAACTGGCGTCAGCTCCACTTTCTGTTATCAAAAGGAGACACATGGACGTAAACTTTTGAAAATTCTCCAAGACAAGTCTTCACATGTCAGAAAACTTTAAAAAAACTGGAAAAATATCCTACAGTGCAAGTTAAAAATTATTTTGAAGCATGAAACTTAAGTGAACCTCAATCTCATCCAAAATTTTAAAACTAGAAATTTAAAGTGTTCTGTCAGTAATATATAGTTCTATCTCCTTTTCTGTCTCTCTTTCTGATCATGTTTTTAAAGAAACATCTTATCTTCATTTCTGTATTATTGTTCACTGAGTGTTATCCTATTCCTGCTGTAATGTATTCTTAGGATTATTCTGTTAAATGTCCTTTCTCCATACAATATGATACATATCAATTATCACAAAGTAACACCTGTGGCAATAGACAGAAGGGTAGGACTACTGAAGGAGTTCCAAACATCCACATGTTATTTTATTCCTACGTATATATTAAGTTTTTCTTTTAAGGTTTTTAGTTTAGTGTTGTAGTGCGTACAAAAGCGTCTGGAGTGCAATATAGGAATGAAAAAATTAAAATATCTATTTTGATATGTTGGATTAGAATTTAGCAAAGATCATGACACAAGAAGAAAGTATATCAATTTGCAAGGTTTACATGCTACCAGTGTTGGCGGATTTAAATCACATTGATTTAAATCGGGACTTAAATCGGGATTTAAATCACCATGATTTTTTTGATGAAATCATTGATTTAAATCACTTCCATTGAAACATGTACAAATCATTTACAAATTGTTTGTTCAACACAGTTTTAATTCTTCAAATCAACTGAAAAACTTTGAATTAACTTTATATCAACAAAAAATCAACAAAATCTTCATACCTACTTAAAACATATTAAAATCAAGTCAATAAAATCAGCTAATTCCTTAAAAACTAAAGATGTATGTCATCAACAGTTACTCCATTTTTTTCTAAATGTCAAGTTTTTCTTCTGAAATTTTACATTCTTCTTGTCCGCTATTGATGGTGAAACAAGTTTCTTATTTCTTTCTTAACATTTATCACATAATCCAAGACTTCTCAGAGAGCAGTTTGTAAAAAATATAATATGTAAAAGTCAATGAGAAAAGGTTTGTTGGCAGTTTTCCAGTTTTGATTCTTCACATAATCTACTTCCGTCATGTAAAATTAGAAATAATCCTGTAATCAACAGATTCAACATGCTTCTTATTTCTTCTTGTTACATTTATCATACAATTGATGCTTTAAAGAACATGTAAAAATCTCATTAACATAATGTAGTACAGTCACAATTTGACTGTTGAAAAACGCTTTCTTTATAAACCTTTGAAGTCACTGTCAGCTCATTTTATGTTCAGTGCTACAAATAATAATGGAAGTTCTGTATCTGCATGTAGCATTGGAAAGAGCTCTATTACAGCAATTTGCAAAACTCAAAATAAACTTTTAACACTACATTTAAATGTCAAGATGTAGGTACTTAAGTTAAAAATCAATGACATTTGAAAGCTGTGTTTGATTTAAAATAAAATACTTCTTTTTGTAATACATATGTTGTAATTTAAGCAGTTTTGCATTTTTTATCCTTCAAGTCAAAATGTATATTGCCAAAAGACTCAGCATGTTTTTTCTCTACTTCATGTATCAAACAGATTTTTAGAGGACATGTGAATAAAAATTGTAGATTAATGTAAAAATCACAGTAAAATTATGTGGTATAGTCACCCTTTGACTAAGCTGTCTCTTATATTGCTCTCCAACACTGACATTTTTGCATCCCTGTCTGTAGCAATGGAAGTGCTTTAATACAATTCGTAAAACTGTCACAAAGCTGTTGTGTGCACATGTAGATATAATTTTCACTTAGGAGTGCCTGTGGATTTTCCTCTGTGACTTTTTAAATATTGAGTGGAAATTCTCAGAGGGGAATTTTCTCTACTCACTGGGAATTCCCTATCGAAGTTTCCTTTGTAAGCCTATGTATGACAGAATTAAGTTCAGATACATGATTCCTCAAATTGATTTTTAATTTTCCATTTGACTGGATTTAAGTACAAAATATATGGTTAAGAACTATATTGGGAGTGAAATGTATGATAACATTAAAATTGATGGCATTGTAAGGGTAACGTTTTTTGTAAATACACTTTTTTTCGAATGAACTTTTAAAAAATCAAAAAAAAAAATTAAAAATCTGATTTAAATCAAAAACATCTGATATAAATTTAAAAATTGCTAACCCTGCATGCTACCCATGAAATTATCAATCATTGTTTGAAAAATACGATTTTCAACAATTTTCGATATTGCGTTTCAGATGCATTCTTTCGTACAACGACACAAAAACTAAGATGCCTTAAACGTATTCTGTACATAATATCTCCTAAAAATGATTTGAGAGCTATTATTATGAAATAGTAAAGCATGAATGTAGAGAAATCTACCTGTGGTAGTAGATCTTGTGGTTGGACTACTGAAAGTGTTTCCATCATTCACATGGGTCACCACTGTCACTGTGTATGTTACACCTGGAGTAAGACCAGTAATAGTCGTCTGAGTGGAAGAGCTATCTGCAAAGATAGGTGAAGGTTCATTCCCATCAGCTCCTACCGATGCACCCGAGTAAGTGATGCGGTAGCCATCGTAGATTCCAGAGGAAGGAGGGGCGTATTCTACAATGATAGAACTTGTGTCAGGGTCACCTAGACTGAGTGTGACATCTTGAGCTACCTCAGGTACTATGAAAGTTTGAAGAGAAATAAGAAGTAACATGAGAGAAAGTCCTATGGCTTATTCATACATAATACACTGAACTTGCATAGTAAACTTCCACAGCATATTAAACCAATATATATTTTAAGATATTAGATGGTACCTCTTAAGGAAATGAATAAAATGTTAGGGGCATCAAAGAGGGTTTCCTAATATTCTAAGATGATAAAAATTTATATTATTTCCATAACTACTGTTCAACATTACTCTCCAAAGAAGGAAACAAATGTCAAGGGTTTTATAGAGCTCTGTTTTACATTTAACATGAAACTCAAATCATTCCACAGCTATAGTTGAATAGCATTACTAATGGAATGATGGTCAGGTGTTTTAGCTTGATGTCAATGTATGAAAGAAAGCGTCCGAAACACAAAATACAAAAATGCATAAATTAAAATGTCTTTTGACATATTGGAATGGAATTTTAGCACAGATCGTACCACAGAAAGATTGTATATCAATTTACAAGGTCTACATGCTACTTGTGAAATTATCAATCATTGTTTGAAAAAAAAATTGATTTTCAATAATTTTCCATTTTGCGTTCGGGACGCATTTTTTCGTACAAAGACATAAACATAAGACACCTTACCTCACTACCTATTAGACCTCTGTGGATCCTGTATCAGCCCTATTGGACTAAGAAACGTAAGTAGTGAATAGATTAATATGAGACTTACAAGTGAGGAATGACACTTGATCAACAGCAGCAGATCCTTCTCGAATGGTGATTTCATACTCTTGTCCAGGAGTTAAACCTAGCAGATCTGTAGCTCCGTTTAATCCTGGAGACCCTGAAACGAAGGTGCCATCATTGGGAGTATAGGAAATTGTTTGTGTGTCTGATGTTCCTGAGATACGCACTGAGGTGGTAGTGATGGAATTCAAAGAGACAACGGCTTGTGCTGGAAGGTAAAGAAGAAAACATATGTTGGATTCAGTTATACAGGAATTTTCTTAGTGACAATGCAAGAGCTGGTACATCAGCATCAAACAAATCTTTTACAGTACAAATGTAATTCCAGAGCTACATGTATCTTCATGAACAAAAAAATCATGCATTTGGAAAAGTCAAGCATAACCACTCATTCATTTCTTCATTTTAACTCTTTATAGGCTAAGGATCAAAACTCAGGACTGCCAGATTGTTTGGTGTGCATGGTACATACACATTGTACCTGTACCTACTTGTGCAAACAATCAACAACGGCAGCCCGATGCTTGTGCTATCAGTTGACTAAGCTGTTAATGGGTTAATCTTTCACTGATTTTTTAAATTAAAAATTTAAAAATTCAACGAATCATCCTCAACCAAATTATTTCTTTTTTCACTGTAACACATGCTTTAACCAGTAATAAGATGAATAGTTTCGAAATACTTAGCGATATGCAGGCCCACAAAATGTTTAGACCTTCTCATAAAGTTTCCATGATTAAAAAAATATTTTTCCATAGAAATGCAATGCTGCATATCAATAAAAATTGAAGGATGGAAGGAGGGTGGGAGAATGAATGGAACTTTCATAGTTTCTGAAAGACTACATTCTACTCCTGACACATGGTGAACTAGGATTCTTTTAAAACATTGCATATGAATTGATTTTGGTAAGGCACATATTTTCTATAGGCTCTAGCCTGAGCTGTCTCAGGTTCAGTACTGTAGATATTAACTTACATGTTATGAAAGATGTGGTCTGCTCTCCACTGCGGCTTGTTATGCCTTGCTGAATTGCTTCAGCCACAACAGTCACATCATACTCTGTCATTGGTGTTAAATTGCTGACATCTACAGTCACTGAAGCTGTGCGTGTAGTATCGACTGTGACCCCTCCAGAAGCTTAATAGATGCAAGAAAGGAAAGAACAGAATATTCCATGAGCACAACGGAAAACATCTGCTCAGCAGCATTATCTCAGTTGGTTTTATTCACCCAGGATAGCAGTATCATTACTACACTGCTCTTCCTGCAGGCCCTGCAATCAAATAATCCCGGTATTTCTGCACTGTTCTTCCCTTTGTCTATAAAAAAATTAAATGCAGTCTAGCTCCATCCTATCTTCAAGATCTTATCTCTGGTTCAAGTTCTCCTGGATCCTGTATCATGATTCATTATGCCAGTTTTACTTTTTCTTCTCTTGACCCAATACTCTTGCACAATCCTCATACTTACATTTCTGAGACTTTCACATAATTGCAGATTCTCAAAACACTTCTTAAACTTATCTTATTAGGTAATCTCATCAGTAGTTCACATTATGTTTACATTTGTTCTTCCGTTTCCGTCTTTCTTTTTCTCTTTTACAGTTCTAATTCTTTCCTGCTCCTAGAAACACTGTATTAAAGTGTTATATCATTGTTACAGAATAATAGAGATATACTACAAAGAAGCAATGCAAATGAAATTGGGATATGTTTTCTGGAAATGGCAAGGCTATATTTATATCCAGCAATAAACAAATGAAGCACAAAATAAAAAAATAAAAATTGTTCATGAGTTTCACTCTTCCAAATCATACTGCAAAAATGTACACTCTAACTTGCTAACAATGAATGACTGAAAGGAGTTGCATTTCTTTTGAGTTATCTTCTATGCACTGTATGCTACCCATAAAAGAAGTAGATTTTGTTATGTGCAGCTTTTTGTCAATCCCATATGCCATTCAATAACTATAGATGTTTCACCTTGATGAAGGAACATTTCAGGGGTGCTTCATATTCCTTCATATCTACACTACGCTTCAAACACTATATGTATGAAAGGGGGCCCTATGTCCGCACACTTAAAACTTGGCACTGATAGGCCTTCTCTTCTGTATACCCTTAAAGGGTGACCTTATTGCAATCCTCAAATTCTTGAGAGTACTTGTGCCAAAAACTTCATCAAAATTCAAGTAAGAACGATGTTATTTTCGCAAGAAAAGGTGATGGAGTGAATTTGACATTGCAAAAAACGAATGTTCCCATGTCCGAGCACTCGTTCACTTAACACGGAGTTGGGGGGGTTTGGTTAGAAAGGAGGCATTTTTGATGAGCAAATGAATAGAAATATGTAAAACAGACTATTCTTATTAGTTTTTCCTAATTTTTGCACTAAATGCATATCATGATATGAAAATTTTGTTTGCTGCATCTTTTGATATGTTAGAATTGTGCAGTTACTTGTATGTGCAGACATGGAGCACCAAACCATATGACCAACTCAAACTTTTAGGCCAGAGGGATGTACACAAATCTTGATAGTTACCTATTGTGATTTCATATTCATTAGCTCCAGCTGAAGCACCCCACGACAATGTAACACTCCGCGGAAGAAGGTTGGTTACTGAAATAGTCCCTGGAATGGAAGGATCTGAAAAAAAAGAAAGAAAATATAAAACTTGATAAGTATGCTAAGAAAAGTAAAGTTCGAGTCAAGGGAACATCCAGAAAAAAAAAGACAAGGGGAACTGTCAGTTGATGGTTTTGAAAACTGTGGGAGCACTGTGCAGGCTCTTGACTCTTATACAAGATGTCCCAGGTTCAATTCTATGTCCTTGGATAAGATGTTTTACCCACACTTGCCCTACTTGATCTGGGTGTAAATGGGGGCCTGGGGCAATAATAATTGGCAGGGCCGTAAGTAAGAACAGTACTAACATTGAGCAGCCAATATGTCAAATATGTGTAGGTGTGTCACTTACTTGTTGTGAAGTCAGCTGTCAAAGGAGTACCAGCAGGTGTTGTCTGCAATGTGACTCTATATGAAGTGCCTTCAGACAACCCAGTGAATTCAGCAAACAGTCTTTGCCCAGGAAACACATCAAATGAAGGAGTCCCATCAGTAGGGTTGATGGAGATTGTGTATTGAGTAACACCTGCCATTGGACTCCATGTCACAGAGAGAGAGGTAGCTGTGATGTCCTTTAGACGGATCAAATTTGTATCTCCAATATCTGAGCAAAAATTACACATATCATTGAACAGAAATCATTAGTTAAAACAAAATAATGAAGAGTTTAGAAAACTTTGGTAGATTTGATATAGTTGCAATTGAAGTTTCCAAAAAAAGGAAAAAACTTACAACAAAATAAACAATATTCTAGATCATGGGGGTGTTTCACAAAGACTAAGATTGACTCAAATTGCTATTAACTATAGAAGGCGATTCATGCCACTGTTTGCTTTCACCATCAGTCTCTCAATGGATGCACAAATCTTTGTCACAAATTTGAAGAATTTACATTTTTTGTTTTCTTCATCAATGAACTATAAAAGATTGTCAGTTCTGCAGATTTGTGTCCATGATTTACAAATCCTTTGAGAAATCCCTGGTTAAAGCGTGGCATGAGTGGCCAGCCATAGTTAAGTGCGATTTTAGTCAATCTTGATCTTTGTGAAACACCCCCCATATTTTTCCTCGATACAAAATGAGTGGGGTATCAAAAGGAAGGCAATTTGTGTTTTCATGGGCTTACTTCGAACCATCGGGTGATCGCGTCGGGCCGTGTAATCGTGTAACCCGACCTTTCGTGAAAAACAGTCCCCTGTATTTGCGAAAGGTCGGGTAAATCAGATTTTTAAAAATTGATTTTTAGCTCTCGTGGTCATTGACATAGGACTAATCTTTTACGCGAACATTTGTAAAATACCTATCTTCAAATGAGGAAGTATTGGGTATAAATTAATTCAAAACAATTTTCTCGTTAACAATTCTAAATTGCAGCAATAAAACAATGATGAAGAGCAAATACTATTGCCATTGAATCATTGCACATGTGTATTACAAAACCTCTAAATCCTTTTCAATCATTGATATTCATCCTTTTATCATGCACGTAAATGATTTAATTTCATTGTCAGAGTGATAATTAGGTTCCAATCTGTCGAAATTTAACCTATCAATTTAAATGGAAAAAAATACCAGAACTGCAGGCTGTTTGAAACGAATATGCTTGCATTATCAAATTATTGATATAGGCCAGCTACTTATTTATTTCAATGCATTAATCATGTTAACAGACTTTCAAGGAAATGGCCCCCGGGGGGGGGGGGGGGGGGGGGGGGTAATCACATGATACGTGGGAAGAATGTTATCCCGAATGATATTATGATGTTATACATTTGTACCCCCCCCCCTTTAAAAAAAATCACGGATAGGCCCATGACCTTGGGATAATTAAATTTGAAAATCTGATCAAACCAAAACATTTACATTTTTTGGCAATTACCTCCTTCACAAACTCTCAATTACTCCATCATCTCCCATTCTCTGCCCCCCCCCCTCCCTCTCTCTCTCTCTCTCTCTCTGACACCCTCAAATTTTCATCAAATAATCTCGCCTGAATTGATTTTTCATCTCTTTCTTCTTCCATCTGTCTCTGTCTCTCTTTTCATCTCTTTTGAACACATCCTCTCCTTCATGCACCCTGGTTGTTTCATTTTCATCCCCCCATATTGATTTCATTGATATACAAATCTATCCAATAAGAGAGGGCTTTACTGTTTTTATAGTTGTGCATAGATACATGTATTACAATTATCATATTCTTATAAAAATTGCAACGATTTACATGATGAATATCAAACTACACTTACAGTCAAAATCACATATGGATTTGCTATGTAATGATAATTTTTTCTGCATCGTGATTACATGTTAATAAGTTCATTCTGATAAAAAGGAAACTAGATCAGCCTTCAATCATCGTTTACAAGTAAAATATATTACATATTAATCATAACAATTTTCTAATCATATATTCTGTTCAGAACTTGCGACAAAATGAAAGTAGACTATAGAATTTTACATCACTATCATTTACATGCTAGTAATTTGAATTACAATGTACCAAGGCCAAATTGAATCCTTTTCTACTTTAAAATAATACTTAGATATGTAAATGAATATCTAATAGAGCACTTAGTCAGATTTTGTGCACACTTAAACTCAGATAGAACGAGCTATTCTATATCCCTTTAGAAGTTATAAATAAAATTCATTATAACACAACTGAAAAACAGTGATTTTGTAACTTACATACACATCAATCAATCCAAATTACAGTGTACATAATAGTATATGAATTTTCAAATCCTCTAATGAAAGAACAACTGCTGTAAGAGTTTCAAATAATCCACACCCACCTACGGGGAGGGGGGGCAGTTTCTAAAAATAAATACAATCACTTGTTTTGTAACTTTGATGAAATATATATATAATGAAAATGTAAAACATTTTGATGATAATCCAAAATTGTGGAATGTATATCAGCAAATTTGTATTGAATTGTGGAGCAATTAGTCATGTTATACGAAATGGCGACATTCATTAGAAAGCCCTCTCAGATAATTCATCTTCATTTAGTTCAGGATTCATGTAACTCTACACCCAAATGAATCTAATTCCATACAGATTAAAGCTAAATTAAGGTTTGGGTGGTAGGCATATCTTTATGCAGCCCCCTTCCTCCAAAAATCTTCAACCTTTTTCATTCAAAATTTTCCCCAAAGTCTACCCAAAGTGTACACTATATCATTCAATTTGCAATCTCACCCACTTGGTTCTGATCACTCCCTTCCTTGCTTGTTCCTTCAAAATTGCATGATCTTGCACCCAACCCTCAACCCCAAGAAATTACATATGTAACTTATGTAACATGGTGGGTTAAGATATATACTGAAGGATCTGGTGCAAATATTTGGTGGAATTTTGGAAAATTTTCAGTAAAAAACATGCAAGTCTAAAATTTGATGAGTTGGGCTATTGCTCCCCTTGCCCCCTGCTGCACACAATGCCATGACACCTCACTCAGTGAGAGACAGATCTCCAAAGGGGTCCAATGCACTGAAGAGATGAAGCTATTAAATTCTTTCATTCTGTTAATGAAAACAAGATTGAAAGTTGACCTAAATTGTGATAAATGCAAAGTACATGTAAAAGTATGAACAGTAGGAACACTACTAGTAATTTTTT
>CM057171.1:804068-834068 GCA_029962745.1 Echinometra lucunter
CTGAGTTGAAGAGCTATCTGCAAAGATAGGTGAAGGTTCATTCCCATCAGCTCCTACCGATACACCCGAGTAAGTGATGCGGTAGCCATCGTAGATTCCAGAGGAAGGAGGAGGGGCATATTCTACAATGATAGAACTTGTGTCAGGGTCACCTAGAGTGAGTGTAACATCTTGAGCTACTTCAGGTACTATGAAAGTTTGAAGAGAAATAAGAAGTAACATGAGAGAAAGTCTTATGGCTTATTCATACATAATACACTGAACTAGCATAGTAAACTTCCACAGCATATTAAACCAAAATATATTTTAAGATATTAGATGGTACCTCTTAAGGAAATGAATAAAATGTTAGGGGCATCAAAGAGGGTTTCCTAATATTCTAAGATGACAAAAATTCATGACAAAAATTATTTCCACGACTAATTGAATTAATATCATTTAGGTCACATTCATATGCACATAACTTACGAAGTACACAGGATAAGCTGTTTCTAAAGCTACCTCACTTGAGAAACAATCGTGCTTTAAGTTGCACTGCTCCAAAGCTTTGGAACAAATTACCACTGGAAATACGAAAAGCACCAACTGTTACCATCTTCAAACATTTATTGAAGACCCATCTTTTTTCAGAAGTTTTTGGTTAATTGTATTATATGCATAATTGTTTAATTTGCTTGAGCAGTAGCATTGTTGGGAGCTCTGTTACACTACAGCACAGTAGAGTATATTTACATAGTGACTGCGCTATATAAATGGTCTAATTATTATTATTATTATTATTATTATTATTATTATTATTATTATTATTATTGTTCAACATTACTCTCCAAAGAAGGAAACAAATGTCAAAGGTTTTATAGAGCTCTGTTTTACATTTAACATGAAACTCAAATCATTCAACAGCTATAGTTGAATAGTATCACTAATGGAATGATGGTCAGGTGTTTTAGCTTTATGTCAATGTATGTAAGAAAGCGTCGAAACACAAAATACAAAAATGCAAAAATTAAAATGTCTTTTGACATATTGGAATAGCATTTTAGCACAGATCATACCACAGAAAGATTGTATATCAATTTACAAGGTCTACATGCTACTTGTGAAATTATCAATCATTGTTTGAAAAAAAAATTGATTTTCAATAATTTTCCATTTTGCGTTCCGGACGCATTTTTTCGTATAAAGACATAAAGATTAGACGCCTTACCTCACTACCTATTAGACCTCTGTGGATCCTGTATCAACCCTATTGGACTAAGAAGCGTAAGTAGTGAATAGATTAATATGAGACTTACAAGTGAAGAATGACACTTGATCAACAGCAGCAGATCCTTCTCGAATGGTGATTTCATACTCTTGTCCAGGAGTCAAACCTAGCAGACCTGTAGCTCCGTTTAATCCTGGAGACCCTGAAACAAAGGTGCCATCACTGGGAGTATAGGAAATTGTTTGTGTGTCTGCTGTTCCTAAGATACCCACTGAGGTGGTAGTCATGGAATTCAAAGAGACAACGGCTTGCGCTGGAAGGTAAAGAAGAAAACATATGTTGGATTCAGTTATACAGAATTTTCTTGGTGACAATGCAAGAGCTGGTACATCAGTATCAAACAAATCTTTTACAGTACAAATGTAATTCCAGAGCTACATGTATCTTCATGAAAAAAAAATCATGCAATTGGAAAAGTCAAGCATAACCACTCATTCATTTCTTCATTTTAACTCTTTATAGGCTAAGGATCAAACTCAGGGTCGACTGCCAGATTGTTTGGTGTGCATGGTACATACACATTGTACCTGTGCCTACTTGTGCAAACAATCAACAACGGCAGCCCGATGCTTGTGCCATCAGCTGACTAAGCTGTTAATGGGTTAATCTTTCACTGATTTTTTTTTAAAATAAAAACAAAAAAAAAATCAAGGGTTGGAACAAATCATCCTCAACCAAATTATTTTTTTTCACGGTAGCACATGCTTTAACCAGTAATAGGATGAATAGCTTCTATATACTTATCGATATGCAGGCCCACAAAATGTTTAGACCTTCTTATAAAGTTTCCATGATTAACAAAATATTTTTCCACAGAAATGCAATGCTGCATATCAATAAAAATTGAAAAATGGAAGGAGGGAGAGAGAATGAATGGAACTTTCGTAGTTTCTGAAAGACTACATTCTACTCTTGCTGTACATGCTGAACTAGGATTCTTCTAACACATTGCATGTGATTTGATTTTGGTAAGGCACATATTTTCTATAGGCTCTAGCCTGAGCTGTCTCAGGTTCAGTACTGTAGATATTAACTTACATGTTGTGAAAGATGTGGTCTGCTCTCCACTGCGGCTTGTTATGCCTTGCTGAATTGCTTCAGCCACAACAGTCACATCATACTCTGTCATTGGTGTTAAATTGCTGACATCCACAGACACTGAAGCTGTGCGTGTAGTATCGACTGTGACCCCTCCAGAAGCTTAATAGATGCAAGAAAGGAAAGAACAGAATATTCCATGAGCACAACGGAAAACAGCTGCTCAGCAGCATTATCTCAGTTGGTTTTATTCACCCAGGATAGTAGCATCATTACTACACTGCTCTTCCTGCAGGCCCTGCAATCAAATAATCCCAGTATTTCTGCACTGTTCTTCCCTTTGTCTATAAAAAAAATTAAATGCAGTCTAGCTCCATCCTATCTTCAAGATCTTATCTCTGGTTCAAGTTCTCCTGGATCCTGTATCATGATTCATTATGCCAGTTTTACCTTTTCTTCTCTTGACCCAATACTCTTGCACAATCCTCATACTTACATTTCTGAGGCTTTCACATAATTGCAGATTCTCAAAACACTTCTTAAACTTATCTTATTAGGTAATCTTATCAGTAGTTCATTATGTTTACATTTGTTCTTCCGTTTCCGTCTTTTTTTTTCTCTTTTACAGTTCTAATTCTTTCCTGCTCCTAGAAACACTGTATTAAAGTGTTATATCATTGTTACAGAATAATAGGGATATACTACAAGGAAGCAATGCAAATGAAATTGGGATGTTATGTTTTCTGGAAATGGCAAGGCTATATTTATATCCAGCAATAAACAAATGAAGCACAAAATAAAAAATAAAAATTGTTCATGAGTTTCACTCTTCCAAATCATACTGCAAAAATGTACACTCTAACTTGCTAACAATGAATGACTGAAAGGAGTTGCATTTCTTTTGAGTTATCTTCTATGCACTGTATGCTACCCACAAAAGAAGTAGATTTTGTTATGTGCAGCTTTTTGTCAATCCCATATGCCATTCAATAACTATAAATGTTTCACCTTGCTGAAGGAACATTTCAGGGGTGCCTCATATTCCTTCATATCTACACTAGGCTTCAAACACTATATATATGAAAGGGGGCCCTATGTCCGCACACCTAAAACTTGGCACTGATAGGCCTTTTCTTCTGTATACCCTTAAAGGGTGACCTTATTTTAATCCTCAAATTCTTGAGAGTACTTGTGCCAAAAATTTCATCAAAATTCAAGTAAGAACGATGTTATTTTCACAAGAAAAGGTGATGGAGTGAATTTGACATTGCAAAAAACGAATGTTCCCATGTCCGAGCACTCGTTCACTTAACACGGAGTTGGGGGGTTTTGGTTAGAAAGGAGGCATTTTTGATGAGCAAATGAATAGAAATATGTAAAACAGACTATTCTTATTAGTTTTTCCTAATTTTTGCACTAAATGCACATCATGATATGAAAATTTTGTGCTTGCTGCATCTTTTGATATGTTAGAATTGTGCAGTTACTTGTATGTGCAGACATGGAGCACCAAACCATATGACCAACTCAAATTTTTAGGCCAGAGGGATGTACACAAATCTTGATAGTGTAAACTGATTAAATGTTTTCTCTCTTGATTTCTCTGGCTCTCAAACTCTTTCAATTTCTCTCTATCTACTGCTCTTGTGCTCAGTCAAAACACTCTTGCTCTCCACAATAAACCCACAAGTCTAGGTAGGCGAATCAAATAAATTAACTGTTGACCAGATCAGATCCTGAGTTGCACTGACTTTACTCATGGAAATTCAAGTTTAACAGAACAGAACATAAGTGACATCATCAATCAATATCCAATCAAAAACATAGAAAATAGTACAGTCAAGAAAATAGAAGAACCCATAGAGAAGGGAGAACCAATAGAGAACATGGAAGGATGAACATGAGGTGGCCTGAATATAAATGAGAACTAAACAATAGGATCATGTGAAGAGCAAGTGGAAGTGGAAGTGAAATGAATAGGGAGCATGTGACAATGTGAAGTGGAAATGGAATGGAAGAAAACAGGTGTGGCAATGGAAGGGTGACTTGTGAAGATGGGGAGAGGGATGAATACTAATGAACTGAAATGACTGAAAATGAGATGCATGAAAGTGATAATGAGATGTGAGAAACTGCAAAGCATAGAATATGGAAAGCAACATGTAAAACTATAAAATCAAGTACAAATGACAAAATATAACTGTTACATAAGATCCTTCTTTCATTAAAAATGTCCTCATTTTTGAAAAAAAAATAATACAGTGCATTTTTTTTTCCTGTTTTTCCAAAAAGAGAAATTTGTACCAAAACCATTAAATTGCCAAGGCCATGAGGATAAAACATTCATTGGAAGAATCTTAAATGAAAATTAGCAAAGAAAATACATTGCAATAAAAAAGTTTCTTTTGCAACTACCAACCAAATAGCTTACAATGAGTGCATAAGCACTACTTTCTTTTCTTTTCCCTATTTTAAACTGCTTTTTTTCCCCCGTTTAGTAAAAATATTGTCCTTATATTTCAAAAGAAAAAAAAAAATCGTTTTCATTCTTCCATTTTCTTTTTCTAAAAAAAACACAGATTACATGCAATACTGAAAGTTCCACCTATTACAGTGAATCATTTTCTAGTTACATGTACCACCATAAAATCGTTCCAAAAAAAGTAATTCGATATATAAGTAGTTCTTTTGTCAGTAGCAAAAAGTTACCTTTACTCTGTGTAGGCTTTCATTTGCCAAAATTGACGATTCTTTTAGTATTATTTGAATAAATAAGAATTGGTATTCATGTCTGTTTTAAGATGACAGTATGTAGGAAAAAAAAATAAACCAACTATAGAAGTACATCATTTTTAAATGAAACATGAGCATATACCTATCTTCATGACTATTTGATTTTTGAAGGATGATTCTAAAATTTAAAAAGAGTAAGTCAATGAATAACAATTAGAGTTGACTTCCACTAGATTTTCTGGTTTGTTTGTCAAATCCAAAAGCTTCGAAAAGTAATCCATCATTGCTAGATTCCGAACCACTTTAAACTGGTTTTCAAAAATACATAAGTATATAACATAGACACACTGTTAAAGTTACCGAAGGAAAATGAAATAAGTTTTCACATCCATATCAGTGTTTCACTAATTTCTAATCTTTCCTTTTCAAAATCAGTAACATTAGTTTCTTTTGACACCATATCATGAGTGTAAACATTTCTATACACCTGTATATGGAGAAATTTTAAAATAATGCAAAGTTAAAAATTCAAAAGTAGAAAAGAGTTTGTTTGTTGTTCTCTTTTTTTTCTTTTGACAAAAGCTAAAGCTGATAATTGGTATTACCAAGTGCTGTAAGTTTCTATCATAGAAATATACCTTGTATGGAACCACAGTAAAATAGAGGCCATGAATTCGCACTATATAATTAAAAAAAATGAGCCATTTTCCCTTTTCCTTATTTTTGTCCACAAAAAATAAAGTACAAAGGCAAGCCCTTTTTATAAAAAAAACATCTTTTTTTTTGGTTGGATTTTGTCCCAGTTAAATGGTAAAAAAAAAACCAGATTCACATGTTCTAATCACAAACAAGTGACAGAATTAATATTCTGGCTCAAAGAAAGAAGAAAAAAAAAATAATGCAAATTCATTGCCTTACATTGTTTACACAGAAAATCTTGATATCTTGAAGATTTCCAAACACAGAAGCTAGATCAGTGTCCATTAACAGAGGTTGGGTTTCTTCATCTTCCTGGACAAATATCATCTGTCTCGGGTTCACAGTTCACAATTTACAGTTCACAGTTCAAATGTTAACAGTTCAGGGGAAAGGGAGGAGTGGAAAGGTGGGAAGGGAGGGAAAGAGGGAAGGGAGGGAAAAGGGGAGAGAAAAGGGGAGGGGCCAAGTCGGAGAGGGAGTCATCCATCTCGAGCAAGGGGAAATGGAGGGGAAGGGAGGGGAAAGGGGGAAGCAGGTCGGCGAGGGAGCAGTCCATCTCAAGCAAAGGACAGATCATTTCAGCCATGCAGGGTAGTGAATGTCGACCAGCGGGCAGATCATCTCAGTCAGGGGGATGGAACGTCTTCTGCCAGGGGGAGGATGTAGTCCCTTTGATTGGCGAGGGCCTACAACAGGGTGATTGACCCGGCCTCCACTCCAAGATGGTAGGAGGGAGCCAGACAGAGGTGTGAAGAAAGGATGGGAAGTCTCACCATCATGTCGTTGACTGAAGGAAGGATGATCGATTGAATGGCAAGCTTTGCACGTCTCACGGTGATCCATGATGTTCCGATGCATGAAAGGCCAGTACAGTTCAGCTCTGGAAAGTGTTGTTTCTGCACTGAAATGTCCAGAGGTAGGGTGCCTGTGCAGCAACTGGAGGACTTCATGCACTAGACTTTGAGGGATAACTGCCTGGTAGAGAGTTGTCGACCTTTTCCCGACTTTCCTTGTGCGATAGAGGATGCCATCTCGTGTGGTGAAACGATTCAGTTGCCATAAGAAGCGTCGCATTCTTGGTGAGTGGCGACGAATTTCCCTAGGACCAAGTTTGATGTTGCTTGCAATCATGTATTTGATGGCTTGTATATGCTCATCAAACTGTTGGTGCTGGAAGATCTTGGGAAGTAGACCATCATGATGAAAGTCTGGCGAAGGAGGAAGGTGTGATCCTTCGACTGAACTTGATGCGCTCGATTGCTTCACTCTTGGTAATTTGGTTTGTGTACCGATGGAACTTGAAGTTCTGCTGACATCCAGCGCGCAAGCACGATGTGATACTGAAGAAGGGGGAGGTGATTCGCCATCAGAAGTGGACGGATGACCAGACAAAACATCTGCCTTGGTGTGAGACGGAGCTCTGGGAGGTATGCTGGAGCTGAAGGAGGATGAATTGGGCTGTGGGCCATTAGCATCTGTGCGGTGATGTGATCTGTCTGATTGATCGTCAGAGCTGTGATAGCCATCACTGCTGTCACTATGATGAAGGGAGCGTGACGATCTATCACGTGTATCGTAGTCTTGCCTTCGTGCTGAGCTTGCTGAGCTTGAAGACCTCTGGCGATAACGAGCAGGGCTAGGCGTTCGTGAACGGGATGGAGGGTGATATTGAGATCTACCATGCCTGGATGCTGGGCTTGGCGAACGAGGATGAGAAGATGAAGAAGGGTGTTGCAATGCCTCTCGTCTTCGTACTGGGGAACGCGAACGATGTCGAGGAGAGTGTCGCCATCCATCGTCTCGCTGGTTTGGGGAGGGAGGATGACTGTCGGGAGGGCTTGGTGAATGATGTAGACGTACGCATAGGCAGGATGGGGGAGAGTGTTGCCATTCATCTGCTTTCCTCTCTAAGGCATCCAGTCTCTCTAGTACCCGACGAAGAAGGGTGGAAGTGTCCTCTTTATCGGATGTGACAGAAATATCTGGCTGTGGTGAAGTATCTAAAAATTCTTCGATGAAGGGAGCTCTCTTAGATAGACCAAAGACAGCAGCCAGCCTTTCTTTCGCAGCATCAAAGTTTGACTTCTCCGAAGAACTAAGATTGCACCAAACATCCAAAGCTGGACCAGAAATACACCAACGTAAGTATATATCACGTAAGCCAACTACTTGTGGACTGGAACTGGTTTCAAGCACCAATCATTTCGATGGCGTGGGTTCGAATCCCACCGCTGCCACCAGTGTAAACTGATTAAATGTTTTCTCTCTTGATTTCTCTGGCTCTCAAACTCTTTCAATTTCTCTCTATCTACTGCTCTTGTGCTCAGTCAAAACACTCTTGCTCTCCACAATAAACCCACAAGTCTAGGTAGGCGAATCAAATAAATTAACTGTTGACCAGATCAGATCCTGAGTTGCACTGACTTTACTCATGGAAATTCAAGTTTAACAGAACAGAACATAAGTGACATCATCAATCAATATCCAATCAAAAACATAGAAAATGGTGTAGTCAAAATAATAGAAGAACCCATAGAGAAGGGAGAACCAATAGAGAACATGGAAGGATGAACATGAGGTGGCCTGAATATAAATGAGAACTAAACAATAGGATCATGTGAAGAGCAAGTGGAAGTGGAAGTGAAATGAATAGGGAGCATGTGACAATGTGAAGTGGAAATGGAATGGAAGAAAACAGGTGTGGCAATGGAAGGGTGACTTGTGAAGATGGGGAGAGGGATGAATACTAATGAACTGAAATGACTGAAAATGAGATGCATGAAAGTGATAATGAGATGTGAGGAACTGCAAAGCATAGAATATGGAAAGCAACATGTAAAACTATAAAATCAAGTACAAATGACAAAATATAACTGTTACAATAGTTACCTATTGTGATTTCATATTCATTAGCTCCAGCTGAAGCACCCCACGACAATGTAACACTCCGCGGAAGAAGGTTGGTTACTGAAATAGTCCCTGGAATGGAAGGATCTGAAAAAAAGAAAGAACATATAAAACTTGATAAGTATGCTAAGAAAAGTAAACTTCTAGTCAAGAGAACATCCAGAAAAACAAGACAAGGGGAACTGTCAGTTGATGCTTTTGAAAACTGTGAAGTCAGCTGTCAAAGGAGTACCAGCAGGTGTTGTCTGCAATGTGCAGGCTCTTGACTCTTATACAAGATGTCCCATGTTCAATTCTACGTCCTTGGATAAGATGTTTTACCCACATTTGCCCTACTTGATCTGGGTGTAAATGGGGGGCCTGGGGCAATAATAATTGGCCGGGCCCTAAGTAAGAACAGTACTAACATTGATCAGCCAATATGTTAAATATGCGTAGGTGTGTCACTTACTTGTTGTGAAGTCAGCTGTCAAAGGAGTACCAGCAGGTGTTGTCTGCAATGTGACTCTATATGAAGTGCCTTCAGACAACCCAGAGAACTCAGCAAACAGTCTTTGCCCAGGAACCACATCACATGTTGGATTCCCATTAGTAGGGTTGATGGAGATTGTGTATTGAGTAACACCTGCCATTGGACTCCATGTCACAGAGAGGTAGGTAGCTGTGATGTACTTCAGACGGATCAAACTTGTATCTCCAATATCTGAGCAAAAATTAATCATTAAACAGAAATCATTAGTTAAAACAAAATAATGAAGAGTTTGATTTACAAAACTTTTGGTAGATTTGAAATAGTTGTAATTGAAGTTTCCAAAAAAGGAAGAAACTTAGAACAAAATAAACAATATTCTAGATCATGGGGGTGTTTCACAAAGACTAAGATTGACTCAAATCGCTCTTAACTATGGCAGGCGATTCATGCCACTGTTTGCTTTCACCATCAGCCCCTCAAGGGATGCGCAAATCAATGTCACAAATTTGAAGAATTTACATTTTTTGTTTTCTTCATCAATGAACTATAAAAGATTGTCCATTCTGCAGATTTGTGTCCATGATTTACAAATCCTTTGAGAGATCGCTCGTGAAAGAGTGGCATGAGTGGCAAGCCATAGTTAAGTGCGATTTTAGTCAATCTTAATCTTTGTGAAACACCTCCCGTATTTTTCCTCGATACAAAATGAGTGGGGTATCAAAAGGAAGGCAATTTGTGTTTTCATGCAATGGTGGTGTCACTTTTTACTGGTCTTTACAATCAAACTCTTCAAATTCAGTTCTTGAATGACATGCCAAGTCAAAGCAATTCTTTTTTTGTTTTCCACTCAGTGCTACAATCATACTGCAATATGACGGATATGAATATTATACGCATACTTGCACCTAACATGAGATTAATGATAATTAGTACAATGCACTTTAAATAGTCCATCTTATCATTGATCCTTCTTTGTCATTTCATTGCTTTTTTTCTTGTTACGTAATTAATGAGTTACTGTAGAGCGTGCACAACCATCACCTGTTCATTATCTGTGCTGGTTGTGCACGCTCCTGCATCACCATGACTTCATGATGTGTGCAGTCATGGCTATCATTATTTTTGTCATAAATTGTCATTGGCTGAATCACTGTGAAGGGACCGCATCCGATCCTCAGCCAGTTCTCATAGCAACCCTGTCTGTTTGAGAATGCATGCTCTACATCTTCAAGTTTTGTTTTGTTTTGATACCAAACAGTATACTTCTAATGAAGATGAAGGAAGCTGTCAAAAATTTCAAAATAGAAATAAACTGGCCACTATGCAATACAAACACTTCTAGCAATTATCTAAGAGTGCAAACATTAGATCCTCTGATTGTGATGGAAGGAAGGTTCCATTTAGGAAATCTCAATAGGCCTAAGTAGGAATGAGTACTTAGGCACATCATCAAAAATCACATCCATAGGTTTTCATTGTCTTTCTTGCACCCGGGAGTTAACAGCATCATTCCCGATCCCTGTTGTTTTGTCAATGGAGGAACAGAAGCACAGCAGACCAAAAGATGCTGAGTGGGAAAGATGCTAAAGGCCGAAGTCAAATTGGCCTCAGACTACTGATACGATGCCTTATAGCAGAAGTAGCGGGTTTCTTTTTCATGTGGATTAAATCTGTGTCTATAGTATCTTTAAGAGACAAAAGCAAATGCAAGAAACCAGAAATATATAGAAAATCAGTACCAGAATAAATCTTTACCTCTCAACCTACTCCATTTTTTTTCTAATTACAAGCTGACAATCACAATTACCACTGTTACCTGTTCAACCTAAACACCTTTTGGAAAAAAACTGCATTTCTCATTCACTCTCGTATATGTGTAAGATATATATATTTGTAAAAAATCACGGTTTGTTTCAACTATGAAGAACATGTTGATCAGACGTTTCAAAATAACATTCATGCATAAATGGGTTATTTTCTGGGAAAAGAACAATTAGAATTTCCAAAAAATCAGATAATTGTAATCCAATCTAATGCAGGTAGGTTGGTACATTTTATATTCTGGATTAGTTACGCCCACTGGTGCTAAAAGCATCAAGTCTCACTTCATAATTGGAATATATGAAGCAATGTGTGAGTCCCACAGATCCACTAATGTGTTGAGTTAACTTGAAGGCCAGGGTCTTACCCGTCATGAAAGTGCCACTGGCTGCAGAGCTCTGCGCACCATCAGCCAAGGTAATGATGTTAACTATATACATGAAGCCAGGATCCAGCCCTTCAATTGTGAATTCTCGATCAGGTGTCTCAGATGGTGAAGGAGTCGCTCCATATGAAGGATAGTATAGTATGAGATAGGAGTCTGCTCTTCCTGGAGGAGGGTTCCAGGATAAAGCTATACTGCTATCTGTTGTTACCCCCATGATACCACTGACAATGTCAGGAACTAAAATTAAAAGTCACATAATAGAACACATTAGGACAATGATGATGATGATGATGAATGA
The DNA here is from genome assembly GCA_029962745.1 of Echinometra lucunter. Lineage (NCBI taxonomy): Eukaryota > Metazoa > Echinodermata > Echinoidea > Camarodonta > Echinometridae > Echinometra > Echinometra lucunter. Next base: position 815,692 of record CM057171.1, read on the forward strand.
TGATGAAAAAACAAATAATCCAAAGAAAAGAAATGATGATGTTGATGGCTTCTTATATGGAGTAAAGGATTCACCTCTGTTGGAGGGTTGTAGTGATTGCTCTTAAATGTCTCAAACAAATTCAACATTTTAGGTTGCCGTGTCAAAGAATGTTGCATTGACTCACATGAATCACAAGTGTGGATGCATAACAGTATCTATGCCTTTAGAAAAAAAATATGTTAAATACTAGAGGGTAACAATAACTTCAAAGAACAATTTGTGTATTATGAATGGAATATTAGGCAGCAAACCAAAAACTCAGGTAAGAGGCATATTTTCAGGTATATATTAAATAGATTAAATACAGTCAGCACAAAATAAGATGTCGCAGGTTTGTCTGTGCAACTTTTTAATGCACGTGACTACACGTTCCATGTCCATAGCCTTATCAACATTATTTGATGGGTAAATATTTTCTCCCCCGGCTGCGAGGCACATCAGACTAACTCATGCATGCACTTTAGAAAATTAGTAATAACACCCTCCAGGCTCTCCATAGATGATTAAGCCACTGAGCACAATTTGACAGATCCCAGCCTGAGTTATCTCAGGTATAGTGTTCAACAGTTTAATAAATCTTTTCTCTTACTCGTTTGGAAGACTGCTCCTGCTAGAAGAGATGTTTCACCAGCTTGAGTCACAATGTAGAGGCTGATCATGTAATTCTGACCAGGTTGCAGGTTGTTGAGGGTGGCAGTGGTGTCATTTTGACCAAAGGCCACCGTGGTAATATCTGTAGTGCCATCAATACCATACCGGATCTGGAATCCAATACGTTCAGTACTTGGTAGAGCCCATGCAACGGTGAGAGAAGTTGTAGCATTCGCTTCCAAAAGCAAATCAACTGTATGGGTGATCAAAAGATAAAGCCCACACAATTTGCATCATGAGCGATATGTTTAAGTAGCTTAGCAAAATTTAGTGGCACAAAAACATGCAGAAAGAATGCAAAATGCAAATCATCTCTCTGTATTGTTTGCCTTCCTAACTTCTCTTTCCATGCCACTGTGTTTGATAGGATACCCTTGCGCGGATACTTTGGTATTTTTATTACATAGCCAATGAAGTGATATACAAGTATGCAAACTTTTATAATGAAAGCAATGCACTGCTTCGGATGGATAATTTTCACTATTAATAATGGAACACATAAAATGGGTTTCCCAGTAATACTCAGGCAGTACAACATATAGGCAAGCCAATAATTTACAGATTTTATCCACTGGACATAATAAGATAAAACAACATGTTTTATGCCCCAAATAATTAACCCAATAATTTCATATTCTTTAGAATTCATCTTAGCCATCTGCAAACCTGGTTGCAAATAAAAGGCAAAAGCAATTCCTTAAATGTTTTGCTACAAGGTCATATAAGCTCAAGTTGAGGACTAATTTTATCCTACCATTAAATAAATGCATTTAAATGACAAATAACATTACCAAGAGTAACATCATCTGATACAGCAGTAGAGTATGTCAGATCAGCTAACTCTCCACTGAAGGTTTCAACTGTAATGGTGTACTGCACACCCACCAGTAGACGCTCAAGGGTAACTGCAGTGTCGCTGCTAGGCACCATGACATTTCGACTGCCATATGATATCCTGTAGCCATCAAACTTGTGGTGCACAGTATTAACAGGTTGTTCATAGGTTACCCGTACACTGCTACTGGATAATGGCTCCAGCTGAAGGTTTGTAACAGGATTGGGATCTTAAGAAAACAAGATGAAAATGCAACAGTTTATATGAAAACCCTAGACTGTCTTACCAAAATAGTCTTTGTCTTTATTTTTTTAAAATATATTTTTAAGCCTAAAAGAGTCAACATCAAATCTTAAAATCAAATCAGTTCAGTTTATTTCACCACAATGTCAACATGTTAATCAGTATGTTCTTGGAAATGCAAATCCAGATTTCTGACATGAGCAATAGAGTCTATATGCACTGGCCAATTTGCCAGTCATTGATAGCATGAGTACTTGTGAACACACAGGCCTGTAGATTATCAGAGGTGTAGAGGTGTTGTGGATCAGTAGGAAAGTCTCCGGACTGTGAACCATGAGAAGATAGAGATCAGCAATATCTAAAGAGTTCCATCAAAATTGGTTACAAAATGAGAAAGTTATGAAAGTTTGAAAAGGCTCAATTTACTTTTTATGGCGATACTAAAATTTGCAATGCTGCTTCTAAATGGCAGGTTCAGAAGGATAACTCTCAATACATTTCGTACACAAAATTTCACATTTTCTCCATTATCTCTGAAGATGGTGCTTGTCTCTTTGTGAACTGAACATATGTTGTATCAAATACATTTTCCCATGATATATCTAACGTTATTAAAGAAAGAGACTAGCTGCCCCTTGCAAGATGAAGGGGAAAATATGAAATTTCATATTCAAAACATATGGACAGTTGTCCTACTAAACCTGCCATTTTGAAGCAACATTGCCAATAGAGCCATAGAAAGTAAATTGAGACATTTAAACTTTCATAACTTTCTCATTTCGTAACCGATTTTGATGGAACTTAATTTTTGTACATTGCTTCTCTCTATCCTCTCTCTTCATTAAAATTGATTTTCCCCATAGTATCATTCCTATTATCATCATTATTATCATTATTACTATAAAATTATAACCTACCATAGGGCGAATCCAATGAATGGGTTTATTTCATCACAATAGGGCAGGAGAGTGTTAAGGAAAATCGAGCGTGCATTAAGGCAAATCCAACCAACAGGCCGAGACAAAAGGATTTGCCCTAACTCTGCAATACGAGTTATATTACTATCATTGTTATTATTATCATCATTACTAAGCATTTGGTGTCATCTACGCTTGGGAGGGCACAATAGGGCAGGAGAGTACGTGTTAAGGAAAATCGAGCGTGCATTAAGGCAAATCCAACCAATAGGCCGAGACAAAAGGATTTGCCCTAACTCTGCAATAAGAGTTATTACTATCATTGTTATCATTATCATCATTACTAAGCATTTGGTGTCATCTACGCTTGGGAGGCGAAAAGCGAACTTATCCTGATATAACTAATTGGGATGGGCAGGTGCTACACCGTATATGTTTCAACACACTACAAATATTAAGGTTATATGGGAAATAGAAACCTTGGCTTTATAACAAAACTCTCTTTTTATTGAATTGTTTTATTCTCGTAGGCTTAATACAGGAACTACTTGTTTCTTGAAACTGAAATACAGCATACTGAAATATGTGACAAGAAATGGGCTATTTGGCCCAAACACTGCAGTTTCCTATACCAGTGTATGCATGTCAGCGCATGTCCGAAGTTTGAATCCTTTGGCAAGACATGAATCTACATTTGCCACGTCTTTCAGATCGATGGTGACATTAAAGGTCAGTCCCAGACGTAAAAAAATCAGAATTGATTGATACACGTCTGTAAAAAAACCCAATTCACCACCACCACCACCACCACCACCGCATGCGCTTTTCAGCAATCTAGCGAGTTGATTTACCCATTAATTTAATAATTACAAAACCTGAAGATGTATAAACTTCTATTTGGCTACTGGAACCGGGTGGCCTATGAGAATAAGAGAATTCAGTTATCAACTGGTTAATCATCCTTTTCCAATTGCTTTGAAACAGTTTAACATATTGTAATGGCATGACCAGAAATCTAATATAGGTGAGCTTACATAGTGTCAGGAGTATGTTTTTTCTGCACAAGGTAGAATATTCTTCACACCCACACACAATTTTTTATTACCCCCCCCATCTCCAGTCAAAAGTGCCTTAAACGACTCAACTACCACACACACACACTCACACACACACACACACAGACACACACACACACACACACACACACACACACACAAGAGCATTTTAGACTTATTGAAGAGTAAAACTTACTTGTTCTGTACCTCGAGGAGTAAACAAGGTCTCCAGAATCAGTGTTGGTCATTCGCACTTCATAGAGCACACCTCCATGAAGTCCCAAAAAGTAGTTGGTTGATACACCAACACCTAATGTACGTTCATTTCCAAAATGCATTGTTGACGCGTCCAATGACATTCCAGACAATGTGGATTGTGCAGCCAAAGCAGGAAATATCAACTCCATATAGTTTGGTCCAGGTCTATCAGTCACAAGGCACAGCTGGCAGGCTACAATTGTTTTGTGTAGGATCATACAAAAAAAGGAAGATTCAAAATTTATGTGTCTTGTATCAAACATAGCAAGGTAAGCTTTAGGAAAACTACTCTATGCAACATTTAGGTAAAATATAAAAGGCTCAAGAGAATAGGAATTTTCAAATCACTTGGTTCACAGATTAGAGGGCACAGTGCACAAACACTAGTTTCTTCTGGAATGAATGTATAGTTAGGAAGACTCCCATTAAATCTAACTCCTGTAACACTGAAAGCCAATGTCCAGTTTTGGTAGCAAAAAGAAAAAAATGGAATGAAACAGATTAAATATAGTCTCACATTGACCAACTTGCATGAAATGACGCGTGAGATCAGGTGATATCCCATGCATGGTTTTCGGTTAATTTTAGTGTAAATAGCTGAAAGGAAGGCAATACAACAGCTAAACTTTGTCCTACATCAGGACCCCTCCACCCTGACTGCTTCCCGCATAACAATCACATCCCTTCATCATGCTTGTCAGAGGGTTCAGAGTTCAGGAAAAACAGTATTTTGCTTGAAACCTGCAATATCTCTTCACAAACAGTACAAAAAAGGGAACAGTTGGCATCAATGTATGCCTTTTAACCAGGGAAGCATTTAGGAGAACTGAATCAAGATACTCTTTTTCCAATGTTTTGACATCGTCTATATTACCAGTATCTTTGACCTTTTGCTTTCAACCATGTTACAATCCTTGAAGTGTTTCATTTTCCCAGAAGCAAATTGTTTGATTTGATTTCAACTCTCAATACAAAGAGCAATGCTTTACAATGACATTCAGACAGAATTCTGATGAGTGCTAAAAGAGGAAAATATGATTTATAAACAAAACCATACACAAAATACCTTGCAATCTATTGGGAACTTGAAACTTCAGTTAATGGGTTATACATTTGGAACAGATCATGCGAGTCTCTTGCAAATGGTGATTTCATCAAATCCTTGTGTAGGTTCACAGTGTACAAGGATCATTTTTATCTTGATTTTGTTATGCTGTGGAACGTACTAGCAAGCAACCACTTTTTGATACTTTTAGTAATCATTTTACAATGAAATCCACATTTATCAGAGAGGGGAAGACATTTTTTTTTAAAACTAGGTGTTGTTTGATTCTGAGAAATTTTTCTTCTGAATAATTACCCACAAGACAACCATACTAACAGCGCTGTTAGCCTAACATTTCAAGGCCGCACAGAAGCTAACAGTAGTGGTAATGTTTTAACAACTCACTAACAGTGCCAGGGGCACCTATAGTGGCAATTTAGTGAATAATTTCTTGTCTTGCGCTATAACTTGTCTCCCATTTTTTAAGTACTTCAAAATAGACCTAGACCTAACTAAGAATGTGGCGGGTATAGGGGGCGACGTAGATTTTGCTGATAACGGCACGAGGAGACCAAGATAATTATGATCCTTTTCAAGAAGAAAATGAAAATGACTTTTTCAGGAAATATCGGTTTTCCAAAGCAGTGTTTGAAGACCTTTTTGACATTGTAGGCCCTGCATTGGCAAGAAGAACACTACGGTGAGTAACCAGGCGCGCTGGAAGGGTCCCAGCTTTTTTTTTTTTTTTTTTTTTTTTTTTTTTTTTTTGGGGGGGGGGGCAAACAATCTTGGTGGCCCGCCCCAAACCTTTATGGGGGCCCACCTCAAATGCTTACTACCAGCATATAACGTAGGCTTACCCCATATACACCTCCCCCCCCCCCCGAACAAGCACATTTCCCCCTGTTTTTATACATTTATTTCTTTATATATAAAAGGACAATATAGAGGTTTTTTCTAATTAAGAAAATATACTGTTATCAAAAAATGTTTCCCATTTTCTCACATCATTAGTACTTGAAACATGATTATTTTTCACCGCTTCTAGCATGTTAGGATGGCGTGAGAGACTCAGGAGAGCGGGCATGGCAATGGGAGGGTTATGCATGGCATATTGGTAAATTTTGGCGTTGGGGCCGACACCCTCTACCCGAAAATCAACTATTCAGTTTCACAACTTTGTTCGGGCGAGCGAAGCGAGCGCGCAAATTTTTTACAATTTTGGTGGTGAAAATTTACAGAAATTTCATATTCCGGCATTGCCCGATTAAAAAAAATAAATAAAAAATATGGGCGCCCTTATGCCAATATATGAGGATACTGAGGAGGAAGGGGGGCAAAAATAATCCCCGAATAAAGCAAGCATTTCCCCCCTTTTCACAGATGAGAGAAAGAATTTCTAAATACTGAGAAACGTTGCTTCTAATTACTATACGAGGTTGCGTAGTGACAGAGTAAGAAAATTTTGACTTTTGAATGAAAGTTTCCATTTTAGAGCACTACTCATGTTAAATATGCTCATTTTACATGGTTGTATATGATTCATTTTTTTCTTTTTTTCTTCCGAGGGGGGCCCTTCGGGGGCAAAAATCAATTCCCCCCTTTTGGAATGATTGGGGGGGGGGGGCAATTGCCCCCCTGTCCCTCACCCCCACCCCCCTCTTCCGGCGCTTATATGAGTAACCGTGTACCGTATCTTAAGTACAGTCAATGTAACTTAATAGTGTAATAGGCTACATAACCATTAAAGCCAATGATGATGAAAATCATCATTGGCAAATACTCTATCATGAGTGAAGAGCCCTTTCCAAATTAAAAAAAAAATGATGAGAAGCGGGCTTGCAAAATTGTTTTTGTGGTACAGTATCTTAATCTCAATATCATGATAATTTTCTTGTTCTTCTTCATGCTTATTGGATAAATTGTTGAAAATTAGAAAATTTATCATTACTAGACCTATAATCTATGAAAAGTGATAGGATTTAGCACAAAATATACCGACATACTTGCATGCCATGTCATTTCTTACAACGTAATATGGATATTGTTCATGAAATGATATTCCGTTGTATATATTCATAAATTACATTCCTCTACCTTACAGTAGGCATATGATTTTGAACTCGTATATGATGTGCAAATAAGCCCAACTTAATAGATCTAAAGTTAAACTTGATTTGACGTCGAATTGGATTTCTTTGAATCTTATTAGTCTAGCTCTAATTTGAAAATATCTAAATTAATCTGACTTGAATATAAACATTCCGCCACTGGGGCGGAGAGGGTTGGACCTCCGTGAGAGCGGGACGTGGTGCATGTTCTCTATGACCTCTTTTACACAAAGCGGCCACGGCCGAGCCGTGGCCGCTTGGTGTAAAAGTGGTCTATCACACAAATGGGATTAATTGCGGGTGACGAACTATACTTCATTGGGGGATGGGGGGGGGGGGGGGGGGGGGGGAGGATGTCAAACTACAATGTATCATACTTCAATAGATTCTAGAGCATGCATATATTTTCTTAGATGCAAATTATTTTGATTTAACTTTTTAAATTTAATTTAATTTTTTAATGTCTCCATATTCAACAATATTTTTCTAAATTTACAGTGAGGGTATAACGAGGGTTGGTGACTTGTATTGCACCATCATTATACCCCCCCCCCCTCCAATCCTCTACTTTATGTAGGTTGCAGCTCGTTATTCCAAAGGTTCACTATTCCGAAGGTTCACTATTCCGAAGGTTCATTAATCCGTCACTCACGAACAGGGGCGTAACAGGTACCTGTTATTAGGGGGGGGGGGGGGCAGAGCCCAAAATTTCCCGGTAACTAGTCTATGTCTAGAATCTGTGGCGTAGCTAGGACTGCATTTTAGGAGAACGGTAGTGCTCCACCGGCGTAAATCAAATTTGAGGATTGGGGGATGAAAAACTTTTTAAACGATTTTTTTTTTCAGTGTCACACACATTTTCATATCTATTTTGCGAGCGAGCCAAAAATAACCACTTTTCTTGATTTTAATCGCATTTTCGGATGGAAATCCTTAGACTTTGACGAGCGAGCGAGCCAAAAATAACCACTATTTTTTCAATAGCATTTTCAAATAGTAATTCCCAAATATAATGGTTGTTTATGATAGATATTCAGAATTTTTACTTACTGATTAATTGAAATATATTTTCTTCCTTAAAAAGTGTGTGTGTGGGGGGGGGGGGGGTTTTGTACACACCATCCCCCCTCCCCCAAGTGGGGGTGATAGATCCCCCTACCCCCTGGAATTTACGCCAATGTAGTGCTCCATAGAGGGGAGGGTGCAGGGAGGGGAGGGTGCTTCCGCGCGAAGCGCGGAAGCTCCAACGTTTCTTTGAATTATTAGCTGTCGGTAATAAAGTCTATCTTCTGCGGCGTAACTAGGATTTCCTTTTAGGAGGACGGTAGTGTTCCCTAGGGGGGAGGGGGAGTTTCCCCCTCCCGCGCAAAGCGAGGAAGCTCCGGCGTTTTTGCACCGTCAGTTCCTGCTCTTCTTACGCTCTCTGCCTGTTATGGGGTGGGGGGGGGGGGGGTGGGGGCATATGCATAGCCAAAAATTTCCCGGTAATTAAGTCTAGAATCCGTGGTTTAATTCTCTGCCTGTTTTTTTTTTTGGGGGGGGGGGCAGAGCCGAAAATTTCTAGAAATAGAATATGCGGAGGTGAGCCCGCACCGCGAGTTGCTTGTTGTGAAGCCCTTAGCGGGTGGCGAATTTTTTTTCCGTACATGGAAACGCAAATTCTCCTTGTGCGCATGTGCGTGGACTTGATTTCTTGCTGGACCTTTCCATAGGCAATCCACGCAATCCCATTGACTGTCACGTGCGACTCATTGACGATGGTTTGTAGTCTTTGCGCGCAGACCCTATTCCTTGATACTTGTTGCGTTCGCGCAGGCACTGATTTTTCTCTCTTTCTCCAATAATGCTCATTCTTTCTTTCTCTCTCTCTCTCCCTCTCTCTCTCTCTCTCTATCTCTCCAATGTGCTCGCACTCTCTCTGTCACTCTGTATTAGTACTACTAGTACTTATTTCAAATGTTCTGCTGAGGCCAGAAAGCCCAAATGCTCTTAATTCATGCTCTCAACTAACTATGGGATCGATGTTGCTTGTACGAGTGGTACACAGTGAGGGGAGTCTACCCCTGGAAAAGTATCGAGTCAAAATTGTATTTCCAAGTGTAAGGAACAGGTATCCATCACACCACCAGAAACATACAGGCCTAGAACAACAAACAAATGTTTTTTTTTTTTCTTATTTTCGTTTATAAAAGTGCAACCACACACACCACACTGACTACACATTAAAAGTAGGCCAGTAATAGAGGCCTACATAACAAAAAGGTATATTAGAAAGACAATCTTAGGGTTGCATTTTACATCGACTGTGAAGGACATGAAATGTACAATGCAGTTATGATATAATCGTTAAAGGGTCTGTTGTTGTTTTTTTTTAAATATCTTTTCAATTCCACTGTAACAGAAAAAAAAATTATACTGATGATATTATTTAAAAAAGTATGCAAAATGATAACTAATTACCAACCTACTACGACTACTACCAACTAGCAGCAGCAGCAGCAGTAGTAGTAGTAGTAGTAGTAATAGTATTAGTATTAGTATTAGTAGTATTAGTAGTAGCAGTAGTAGTAGTAGTAGTAGTAGTAGTAGTAGTTGTAGTAATAGTAGTATAGCAGTAGTAGAGCTAGTACTAGTGGCAGAAGTAGCCTAGTGTTGTAGCCTCAATAGTAGTAGTAGTGGTGGTAGTAGTAGTAGTAGTAGTAACAGTAGTAGTAGTAGTAGTAGTAGTAGTAGTAGTAGTAGTAGTAGTAGTAGTAGTAGTAGTAGTAGTAGTAGTAGTAGTAGCAGTAGTAGTAGTAGTAGCATTAGTAGTAATAGCAATAGTAGTAGCAGTAGTAGTAGCAGTAGTAATAGTAGTAGCAGTAGTAGTAGTAGTAGTAGTAGTAGTAGTAGTAGTAGCATTAGTAGTAATAGCAATAGTAGTAGCAGCAGTAGTAGTAGCAGTAGTAGTAGTAGTAGTAGTAGTAGTAGTAGTAGTGGTGGTGGTAGTAGTAGTAATATAGTAGTAGCCTATTAGTAGTAATATAGTAGTAGCCTAGTAGTAGTAGTAGTAGTAGTAGTAGTAGTAGTAGTAGTAGTAGTAGTAGAAGTAGCAGGAGTAGTAGTAGTAGTAGTAGTAGTAGTAGTAGTAGTAGTAGTAGTAGTAGTAGTAGTAGTAAACATAGTAAAACATCCCATGATTTGGGGGGCTTTTATCTCTTTGGGGATATGGAGGGAGCAGAGCCATGGAGACAACTCCCGCGCCTGCTCTTTAGACCGGTTGAGCTGGGTTTGCCGCTCGGCAACATGTGGAGAAGCCAGCCATGAACCACCTCGCATTATAACATGGGTGTCTATGGAGTTGAAAATCCCCTTGGATTTGAGACCTTTATAACACGCACGTCTATGGGGATATGGAGTTAGTCGATCTTGGGACACAACCAGCGCCTGCCCTGCTTGCGCCCTCTTAGCCTGTGGAGCCGGGAAACCTCTGGCCCACAACTCAGGAAAAAACCACAATAAATAGCCCCTCCCCTTGAAACATTGGCGCCTATGGGATTCAAAACATCCCATGATTTGGGGGGCTTTTATCTCTTTGGGGATATGGAGGGAGCAGAGCCATGGAGACAACTCCCGCGCCTGCTCTTGGGGCCGGCTGAGCTGGGTTTGCCGCTCGACAACCAGTGGAGAAGCCAGCCATGAACCACCTCGCATTATAACATGGGTGTCTATGGAGTTGAAAAAACCCCTTGGATTTGAGACCTTTATAACACGCATGTCTATGGGGATATGGAGTTAGCCGATCTTGGGACACAACCAGCGCCTGCCCTGCTTGCGCCCTCTTAGCCTGTGGAGCCGGGAAACCTCTGGCCCACAACTCAGGAAAAAACCCACCATAAATAGCCCCTCAGATTTCTCCCCTTATAACATTGGCGCCTATGGGATTCAAAACATCCCATGATTTGGGGGGCTTTTATCTCTTTGGGGATATGGAGGGAGCATAGCCATGGAGACAACTCCCGCGCCTGCTCTTGGGGCCTGTTGAGCTGGGTTTGCCGCTCGGCAACCAGTGGAGGAGCCAGCCATGAACCACCTCGCATTATAGCATGGGTGTCTATGGGGTTGAAAACCCCCCTTGGATTTTAGACCCTTTATAACACGCATGTCTATCGGGATATGGAGTTAGCCGATATTTGGACACAACCAGCGCCTGCCCTGCTTGCGCCCCTTAGCCTGTGGAGCTGGGAAACCTCTGGCCCACAATTCAGGAAAAAAACCACAATAAATAGCCCCTCAGATTTCTCCCCTTATAACATTGGCGCCTATGGGATTCAAAACATCCCATGATTTGGAGGGCTTTTATCTCTTTGGGGTTATGGAGGGAGCAGAGCCATGGTGACAACTCCCGCGCCTGCTCTTTGCCGCTCGGCAACCTGTGGAGAAGCAAGCCACGAACCACCTCGCATTATAACATGGGTGTCTATGGGGTTGAAAAACCCCCTTGGATTTTAGACCCTTTATAACACGCATGTCTATGGGGATATGGAGTTAGTCGATATTTGGACACAACCAGCGCCTGCCCTGCTTGCGCCCTCTTAGCTTGTGGAGCCGGGAAACCTCTGGCCCACAACTCAGGAAAAAAACACCATAAATAGCCCTTCAGATTTCTCCCCTTATAACATTGGTGCCTATGGGATTCAAGACATCCCATGATTTGGGGGGCTTTTATCTCTTTGGGGATATGGAGGGAGCAGAGCCATGGAGACAACTCCCGCGTCTGCTCTTTTGGCCTGTTGGCATTCGTGCCAGCGACATCAATTTATTTCAAAAGATCGAAAATACAGAAAGTTAACAAAAATGACGCTCTTGTGCGCGGGATTTCCTGAGTATGGTTAAATGAAACCAAATCCCAAGCATTTATTCCAAACGGTTTATTGCATATTTGCCTATTGATCTATAAGATTTCCAGTCAAGGGTATGAGAAAGGTATAATGCAAGAATAATTATTCCTTCTCAATGCGACATGGGCGTCGTCATTTTCTCGAGAAGTGACGTACTATGCGAAGTCGATTGCTTTGTAAATGTATTCAAATTAATGGATGCTTCTTTCCAACTTGTGTGTGGTACTGGTAAAGTAGTATTTTATTCACCTATCATTTTCTTTTGTACTATAGATGTCTGAAGATAAATTGCATGAATAAGTAGGGGTGAAGGTTTCGCACAAGTGAAAATTTATTTTTGAACTGCTATATGTTAGTTTTTCAAAAATAATTAAGTCACATGCGGTTGTTTCTCCCTGTTATACATTTTACTTCAAATGACTTCTTTTTTTTCTTGGGGGGGGGGGGGGATACTTTTTCAGCTTTGATTTTCCTTCCTTGAAAAGCAAAGGTTTTGTTACTGAACTGAAAACTCATTCCGATTAAAGTTGTGTACATAATTCATGGGCAAATTTGCCTGCTACGTCACAATTATATGGCTGCGCCAGTGCCCGGGCTAAATCATCAGGTAATGAATATCTTCATTTATAATCTCATAAAAATTTGTCGTAAGGAGTACTGTACATCAGTGGACAGGAAAGCACCATGGTACCCATTGTACTTTTTTTTTTAGCAGGGATTCTTTTTTCTTACTTTCCCGATTCTATTCTTCTTCTTCTTCTTCTTCTTCTTCTTCTTCTTCTTCTTCTTCTTTTTTTCTTTTTCTTCTTCTTTTTCTTATTCTTCTTCTTTTTCTACTTCTTCTTCTTCTTCTTCTTCTTCTTCTTCTTCTTCTTCTTCTTCTTCTTCTTCTGCAACCGATGTGTTGGCTTAGTAGGTAGAGCGTCCGCCTCACAATCGGGTGATCGCGGGTTCGAACCCCGGCCGCGTCATACCAAAAGACGTTAAAAATGGGAGTTGCTGCTACCTTCCTTGGCGTTCAAGAATTGAAAAGGATAGAGCAACGTCGATCTGGCACTCATCAGTCATTGTCAGTGGCTGCCGTGCCCACGGTCAATTGGGCAAAGAGAATTTCCTTTCTCGGACAATAAAATTTAGAGATTGGAGATTTTCTTCTTCTTCTTCTTCTTCCTCTTCCTCTTCTCCTCCTCCTCCTTATCCTTCTCCTTCATTCTCTTTGTTCTCCCCTTCATCATTTCCCTCCTCCTCCTCTCTTCTTCTTCTTCTTCTATACTTCTTCTTCTTCCTCTTCCTCTTCTCCTCCTCCTCCTTCTTGTCCTTCTCCTTCTTCTCTTTGCTCTCCTCTTCCTCATTTCCCTCCTCCTCTCTTCCGCTTCTTTTTCTTCTTCCTCATCTCTTTATCCTCTCATTCCTCCTCCTCCTCTTAATCTCCCTTCTCTCTCCTCCTCCTTCGTTTTCCGTATTTAAACATCAGTTGTACTGACGGAGGTTTGATATATTCATTTTCAAACTTATTTGTAAGGGTTGAGTGAGGGTTAATTTGACAATGCAAAGGAGGGTTTAAATTCATTTCAGCAGTGATTAAAATGATACGAATCGACTTTTTGAGTATTCTTGTAGCATAATGGTAAATAATAATCTAATGAAGGCATCGATTATTCATCAGATCCAGGAAAGCTATTTGAAGAAAACTACTTTTCATGGACATGACGGAATGCATTTCTTAAAGAACTGACGAAGAATGTAATGTAAACTCAGAGTTTCGAGTGCATTTCTTTTACAAATGATATTGGCATAGCCATCGACTGCTTTGACTGGCATAGAATGGTTAGGTTTCCATATAGTATTGATCAAACCTCTTTGTAATGTATGAAGAAAGGTTGGGGCTTGAGAATTAAATCTTTAAAGATAACATAGCATTTGAATTTAACTTTCTGATGAAAATTCCAAAGCAATAGCATTTTGAAATGGGTTTCTCCCCCCTTCTCTGTCTCTCTCTCTCCGAAACCTTAGCAGTGAATGGCATTTTTAAATGAAAGTACTGCATCACCTAAGTGATTTTTGCCGATTTTTGAGTATATATTTCGGTAACAATGACAGCGAGAATACACTCCGTCAAATTGAAATTTTAACGAAAATATTTATTCAAAATCAAACAAAATGTATCGGAAATCTGTGAGGTCATACTACAATAGAAAATTCGGTCATTCATGATCTTGATGATATTTAAAGTGAAGTATTTTACTTTGAAGACTCTTAAAACTTTTAGAAATTTCTGCTCCTTTCTGAAAACTAATAGGTGGTAGCCTTGCCACAATCATGACAATAAGCAATCCATCTTTTGACATCAATACGAAAACTTAAGAGGCTATGAACACGTTGAATTTGCATTTCAGTTTCCATTCTTTTCGTTCGAGATTTCTTTGAGTTTCTTTGGAAGTCAAGGCAGGAAAGGAGAAACTTTTTTTTAATTTTTTTATTATTCATTTTGTCAGTACACTCCTGTAGTGAGAATTCCTCTCGCAGCTGTATCAGTCGTTTCTCGATCGATATTCTATATTTATTTGTTTATTTATTTATTTTGCAATGGTTAGCTTGAGGTCTGGCAGTATATATCCTGGTTTTCGCTACAGGAAAAAGAGCCTTTCAAAAATTATTCTTTATTCGAAAAGTATTGCTGACCACGTTGGCTAACTTGGCATAACCGCATATATGGCCAGGATAGAAGAAACAACTCCGACCTACTCAACAGTCATATCTTAGACTGAATTTCTATATCCGAGTGAAAACATAACCGAAATAACCTTGGCCGAAGTCGTAGAATCACCTTCCTTGCATCTAAAGAGGTTCATTTGGACCGCTGCGTTTGTCCTGCTCATCGTTATCGGAGGGGTGTCCCTATCCCAGATCCCCCCCCCCCCCCCCCACGGGCCACGTCATTTTTTTTTTCCTTACGCAAGCGAGAGACCAAAAAGAAAAGACGCCCAAAACCAGGCCCTCCGCGCTCTCGTTTTTAGATCATGTTCAATTTGAACGACTGCCACATGTGGCCTATTACGTGACATAAAAAATAGCGAGTATATTACGAGAAGAAGGTGTTTAAAAGCGTTGAGTATGACTATGCAAGTTTGGAATATATCAACCAAATTTGATCGAATTGAACGATCGACACCTCTCGCCCTCCCCCGTCCTAGAAAAATTTAGACAAAAATGTTATGGATATGGGCCTGCAGTGGCATAATGAGGAAAATATTTTGGGGGATCTGCCCTATAAAAAATAGGAGGGTTCAAGCTTCTGACAAGCAAAAACAAAAATTAAAAAGGTAATCAAGGAGAGTAAAGAATAACAGGGGCAGCAGCCCCCATAATTACACCAGTAGAGGCCTGGGACAATGGAATTATAACATCATGATGTAACAATAAGCGGAGCATTCATCAAGACATGTCATTAATGTATTCACATCTCTCGAATCTATGGATGTTTCATCCTTCACTGCCTATTGTACTCCTGTTGTCACCAGTTGGCATTTGTACATTTGTAGATTTCACTGGTCAAATGCAAGTTTGCTCATTCGTCGAAAGATTGTATAAAATCAAATTGACTTTTTTAAATATCTATCAGTGATCTCTTTCGTAAATTTATTCGTATTCGAAGAAATAATTTGAATGCAAGGTTTTATAATGTGTAACATAGATTCATATTTGTTTTTATTGTATTTAAAGAAAAAAATATTTCCCCTGAAGTATTTTGAAAGTATACTTATTTGTCGAATTCAAATGTCTCTCTTACTCTCTAGAGCTTGCACAGAAATATCACATAAATACCTTATAGCCCAGCCCCATTATTTTCAAAAGGTATTGACATACTGTAAACGTTAATCCTTTTGACGCAATTCACCTATAGCAAAACAAAGACATTCACTGTTTGGAAGCTTGTAGGCCCCATGCCTGTCAACGGTTCGACCAAGCACAAAATTAACATGCATGGACAATGTCGACTTGAGTAAAGAAAAACTTTTGATGGTGTATAAAGAGAAGTCGCATGAACGATCTCATTACTATGTTGAGGCATTCTTTTAGTGGAATGTTATGCGTAAGCAGTCTACTGAACAGCATTGCAATAATGGCATGTATCCTATATGGGCGTTCAACTTCTGTGAAGTTATTTACATTCAACCATCAATTGTTAGTTGGGGTGTAACATCTAATGCTTGGAATTTCGGACGTAATACCTAAAAGAATTCAGCTGCAAAAATAGTTCAGTGCAATTGATTCGTTTGCTCGTACCACGTGATGTCTTTCACATTATCAATTCAAAGAAACCTCTGAAGGGTAACAAATCGAGGCGCGGGTTCTCGCGCGTTTCGGGTGTTTACTCTGCTCGCGATTGGTTCGCTTGCTGTAATCACGTGATATCTTTTAGGTTTCCCATTCAGAGAAACCTCTGAAGGATATCGTGCAATGTTACGTGCAAGATCGCAAACCGTGCCTCTTTCCACTCACTCTGCTAGACTTTGTCGTAGACACGTCGCTTGGAGGTTACGCTAGCTTTTGCTTCGTTTCGTGGACTTTCTTCAACGCTTTGGTTAGTTATTTCTTCACATTGTGATCGATGGCTAACCAGTATGGACTCAAGTGCCCCTGGGTTACCCGCGAGGGTTCCAGGTGCAAGCGGAAGGCACCCCCAGCCTTGGATGCGTTCGCGTGCTGGCAACACGAAATGTAAGTGAAAAAATACATTATTAGTTTTTTACATTAGTTCAAAGTTGAAATATTTCACATGGAGTGCACTTGATTAGAGTATCACAAGATTTAAATTGGAATCTGATTCATAATATGAATTTTATGTGTGCAATCAGTACGCATTAGCGCTCTTTTTACTTTAAGGTCTTTCATAAATCCATTGCCTTAAATGACTTTTGTTTAAGATAAAGAGAAAGGATTCACCAAACTGTAGTTTTTTGGAACAATGCCTGAATCAATTATTCATTTGTTTTGTGATTGTGATATGGTAACCCCCCTGCGCTATGATTTATTGCAAGTAATTCTTCTAAAACATGATATTTGTTTTACTTTGGATAATTTCAAGAAAATATTTGGAGTTCCATCTGACAAATTTCTGTCCTTTATATTCATATCTTTAAAATATTTCATTTATCTATGCAAATTCAAGAATATTAGACAAAAATTTGAATCTTTCATATACATATATGAAAACCCCAAAAGAGACAGAGTATTATGTGGCCAAGAAAAAAGGGAAACTCCATATCCACTTTAAGAATTGGAAATTTGATTTGTAAATTTTTGTGAAGACTGTTGTACTGCATTTGTTAGGGTGAAACTGTTCAGATGCTATCACCTACAGTAGATGTTTTTGTAATAACTACCACATTTATATTGTTTGAGATGATAACTGCTTTTGTATTTATCTTTTTATTGACATTATTATTCATACCTATATTACTTCATTTTATTTTGTTTGTATTTTAATTGCTTCTTAATTTGCTTTGTGTGTAGTCATGAAAATCAATAAAACATACGAATTTTAAAAAGTCTACATGCACATTATCTACTGCTACCAAATGCGAGGAATTCGCTGATCTCCAAAAAGTGGAGGGACAAAAGAAAGGGAAATGTGGGAAGTATTTTCAATAGTCAATACGTGGCCTCGAGGTAAACACAAAATTAATGATTTCATCAATCATCAGAACTTATTCTTTATAAACCTCTTATGTGGAGGTAAGAATGAAAAAGTAACATTTTTTTTTTCTAAGTAGGGAAATATAGTCTCTGAATTTATATTTCCAAATTAGTAATAAATTTAAGTATCTTAAACGTGTTAAATATTCAAATGTGTGTATCATAACCCTCATTTGTTTAAAGAACTTGGATTCTGCATGTTTTTAATCCGCATTTTTTAAATGGTGATGCGTCGTGATAACTGTTTAGAAACTAAAAGTTGGTGCGTTTGAAAGTTCATTTTGCGTGTACGATTTGGGGTAGCAAGAAAGAGAAAATTAAGTCAGTGTTTCTGTAATTCTAATCTCATTCATGTCGTTACCATGGTTACTAGTGCATCGAAGAATTTTATTGGTATTTTGCACTTTACATGTCATTTCTATGATTTAATCACGTTTTCAAATCATAAAAAGGTGTAAAATCAATGTAGAGAGGTTGTGAACCTATAGTAAAGAGGAATGGAGCTACATTTCATTTTATATTTCAGAAAGAAAATTGAACAACAAACCATTCAAAGAGGAAAGTGCTCGTTACCTGAGAAGGGAGAACTAATTAAGCTGTGTACATGTGCATCTCTATATTACTTGCTACTTTTTAAATG
>CM057171.1:834568-849374 GCA_029962745.1 Echinometra lucunter
TCTCATCTACCCTCATCCATCGTCTTACCCATCCTCTAACCCATCCTCTAACCCATCCTCTAACCCATCCTCTCACCCATCCTCTCATCCATCCTCTCCATCCTCTCATCCATCCTCTCATCCATCCTCTCACCAATCCTCTCCATCCTCTCACCCATTCTCTTACCCATCCTCTTACCCATTCTCTGATCGACCCTCTCATCCATCCATTCCATCCTCTCGTCCATCCTCTCACCAATCTTCTCCATCCTCTCACCCGTGCTCTCATCTACCCTCATCCATCGTCTTACCCATCCTCTAACCCATCCTCTAACCCATCCTCTAACCCATCCTCTCACCCATCCTCTCACTCATCCTCTAACCCATCTTCTAACCCATTCTCTCACCCATCCTCTCACCCATCCTCTTACCCATCCTCTTTACCATCCTCTCCATCCTCTCTTCCCACTTATCCATCCTCTCACCCATGCCCTTGCTAATTCTCTAACCTGCTAACCGAATATTATCATCCATCGTCTCATCTTTCCTCATCCATCCTCTCACCCATCCTCTAACCCATTGTTACTCATCCTCTTACCCATCCTCTCATCCATCCTCTTACCCATCCTACCCATCCTCTACCCATCCTCTACCCATCCTCTACCCATCCTCTCACCCATCCTCTCACCCATCCTCTCACCCATCCTCTCACCCATCCTCTCACCCATCCTCTCACCTAACCTCTAACCCATCCATTCCATTCTCTCATCCATCCTCTCACACATCCTCTCACCCATCCTTTCACCCATCCTCTCATCCGTCCTCTAATCCATCTTCTCATCTATCTCTCATCTATCCTCTCATCTATCCTCTCATCCCTTTCCTTACCCATCATCTCATACATTTTTTATACTCTTCTACCAATTTTCCCATTTCCATCATATTTTGCCTTCTAGCTTTTCGTAATGACTCTATATTTAGATTTGCTTATTATTTGAATCAGATTGTCAGAATTTTTTCTCCTAAAATCTCTCATTTTTCTCTTCATTTTTCTGTTGGTATTTTCTCCCCATGCCGAGATTGTCATGTGAATACTGTTGATATTCAATGGAGCAATTAATACTTCCCCGATCCCTCTGAAACTGTTCTTAATGAATACTAATCAAATGTAGTTTTGCTTATTTTGAATACTTATGTAGGATTAAATTTGAAGGTACTTTTCCTTCTGCTTATTTTTACCATTTCAGCTAGGGCTTGTAATATCAGGTTTTGGGGTTTTAGGCAGTAATTCCTCTCATTTTTCTTTATACTCATGACACGTCAGATCTAGCTTTGTTTGTTTGGATATTGCACTACATATTGTAAATAGTAACAAAAACTGGAAAACATTTTCACCTAGTAGTAATGGAGACCTTTTTCATTTGGCGTCCATACAAAAAATGAAAACGTTCTGCTTTATTCCTGTCCTATGGGGAACCTTTTCTTATGTCAAGTTATAATTGCAGAAATTTTCCTTTATGATACTTGATATCCATTATATATATATATATATATATATATATATATATATTGTGATCAGATAACATATACAACATATATATATAAACATAACAAAAAAAGTAACTCCCCCCCCCCTAATTCAAAACAGCATAACTTTTTAACGAAGAAGGGTTTTGAGCAAAATAATTTGGCAGGAGTGTTTCTATACTATTGCCTATCTTCAGTGTGAAAATGAGATTGATCCACCAAGTCATGCATGAGTGAGCAGACATTAAAGGCAAAAATGTCACTTTTCAAAAGTCACGAGTCATTTTTGGGAATCTGTGAAACAAGCTTTTTCTGGTGCTGTTTAAGTGCTATTGATCTTTATTGAGATTGTGTCATGGTTGAGTGAGGACATTTTTAACGATGAAGCAAGAAATGTTGAAAAATTACTGTTTAATGCCGGAAAAATGACTGCCCAGTATTTTCACATGATGTGCTGACTCATGTTGGTCGATACCAATTCTTTCCATAAACTGAATGGATTTTGTAGATTTAGGAGAGCTGAAGATCACTTTCTTCAAAAAAATTATGTTCAACCAACTGTGATAAATATGAAAACTGTCTGGGATAGGCATAACGGGGTCGAACAATGGAAGAAACCAAATTCGTCAAAGTTTTGTTTCACAGACCCCCTAAAATGACTCTTGTGACTTTTGAAAAGTGACATTTTTGCCTTTGATATCTGCTCACTCATGCATAACTTGATGGATCATTCTCATTTTCACACCGGAGTTAGTCAGTAAGTGTAGGAATACTCCTGCCAAATTATTTTGCTCAAAACTTTTTCGTGAAAAAGTTATGCTATTTTGAATTAGGGGGAGTTACTTTTTTTGTTGTGTTTATAATATTGTTATGTTTTTTTTTTCTTATTCCTTATTTTATTTTTTATTTATTCATTCATATTTTTTTTTGGGGGGGGGGTGTACTTCGACAAATGCTCCTTCGACAATTGCTCCAGGCTTCATTTCATCAAAGATAAATGGGTTTAGGGTTTAAGTTCTTAATGAATACTAAGAGTAGTGTTAGGGGTGGTGTTATGTTTAGGCATCTTAGTGAAAAGATGTGTCACAAAAAGACTCATCTGGAATGCAAACAATACTGACGAGATTATGCAGTTTGCATTCTTTCTCTGTCTTTTCTTCCCACTATACGGTTCACTATTAAAGTTAATTATTATGATAATGGTATAGTGTTTGATCAAAGTTGATGTTCAGACTTTGTTTTTTGTAGAAATTGACAGCGGAGCAATTTTCTTTGAAGCATGCGTCTTGCCTCTGCTTTTTCCTGTTTATAGCAAAATGAAATTCGAATAAACATTTAAATCTGTACTGTGAAAAGATAAAAACATTTTTTCTCTTAATCTGTTTTTAGATAGGTGAAGCATGTTTGCACAGAAACAGGTTTCTATGATGGCTAAGTATTGTATGTCAGATTTAGCTTAGAAGATATACATCCTTTTTCCTTATATCATATTCATGATATTTCAAACTTATTATGTTGTTAGCATGTCATACAGGTGGTTGTGGTATCTATTGTGCTTAGGTATAATTCCTGTCTGGGAGATGGTGACCTGTGAATGATGTACCCACGGGGCTTTGTCCCTTAAATTGTGGGTGAACGGCACGCCCAGTCAGATGGTGATTTTTTTTTTTTTTTAAAGGAGTTAGTACGAATTTCACTTATATTCCACGACCACCACAGGTATCATGTATTAATTATTGCTAGTATACATGTATGTGTATATCTAGTGATTTTTAGGATTACAATATTTGCATTGCAAGATCAATTTCTTTTGAGAAAATGTTTGACAGGATTTGCTTTGAGCTACTTCTTTTAGTTTTAGTTGTTTCTGTAAGGACAGCAAACATGCATTCATATCATATTCATTTATTCTCCATGAAAATGAAAAATAACTCTTGAACTCTATAAAAGTTTGATTATCCATACTCATCGTGAGATTCAAAGCATTTTTTTTTTGGGGGGGGGGGGTCGATAGTTTATTTTAAAGACTTGTTCACATTTGCAAATGAAATATGATAAAAGCAAGATTTTTAAAAGGAAATCAAAACCTCAATGTAGTCCTGATATCCAAGAAACAGATAAGAGGAAATTTTAAGCGAATCAGATACTGGAATGAGAAAATTATGCCTATATGAAATTTTCTGATTTGGACACTACCATAGCCATGATAGCTATTGATAATATTTGCGGGCAGCTCTCAAAATGTTCTGTACCCACAATTTTACATATTCTTCATTTTCTTGCAAAACACGATTTTGCATTGCCCTTATCCCGCAAATTTATGGAGAAAACACTCCTATATTACATTTTGAGTTCGGCTCAAGAAAATGTGCAAATCCTTAGCAAAATGAAAATGTTAAAAACAAAGCTTTTCTTTTTTGTTTTTTGTGTGTAAAAAAATATCTTGAGAGTTGTCCACAAGCTGATGCCATCAATAGATATGGTAGTGTAAAGATAACAAATCTCATATAGCCATTATTTCTTTCTTAGTGTCCGATTTCGTTCAAATTTTTGCTGATGTGTTTGATTCCGTCTTAGCTTTGATTTAAAAATGATTTCACCCAGATTTCCCCTTACCATTTATTTAATACACAAAATCAACTATCTTTGTTTTATTTTCGTTTCCACGGCTAACCGGCAGACCGAGGCATGTGTGAACAAGCCATAAAATGGAGTGAATATGAACATTAAGGGTAAATAAAGAACATGATTGTAAAGTCTTTTTGAAATTGACACACCTTTCTTTCAATTAAGAAACATAATTTTTCGTCCCCGAAAACAAAGTCACGGGTTTTACAAAACTTTTCTCTTTTTTTTTTCTTCTTGTATTATCACTAAACTGAAAATGTTTGAAAAACCTGCTTTATTGGGCTTTTTTTCAAGTTTCATTTTTTTCCCATTCACTCTGCAAAGTTATTGCCTTTATGTACTTCAATTTGCACGCATTTATCATTATGTGCATATTTAGATTTAAATCTGTAGAAAAGATTCGAAATTAAAGTTAATCTTTGTCATGTTTGTTACCTTTTTTTACAATTATTTTTCAAGTCTAAGTTTGATTTTTTTTAATTACTCTACCTATCATGCCTATAGGGTGAATAGAAGAAATAAGATGGGGAAAGTTTTTCTTTTTTTAACTGGTGCAGGCTATTTTCATTCCCATTCACATTAATATGAAGAGGATCTAGATTGTTTCTGTTGTCTCAAATTTAAGAAGAGATATTTCTAACTTTTTTTGAACTGTTAGATGTAATTGCATGAATATTCCAATCCTAGAGTAGATGAAAATTTGCTGAGAATGTGAGGAACAGGAAAATGATTTGGATTTTATTAAATACAACAAAAAATCACAAGAAGCACTTACTAGTAAGTTATAAGCGAGGTTATGCTACCCCCCCAAAAAAAAAATGTAATAATAAATGAATAAATAAAAATCAAGTGAAGTTAAAAGTGAATGGTAAATAATACAGGATTGTTGCAAACTCTTTTCGTTTCAAGAGTCTGCAACGATCCTGCATTATTATTTTTTTTTGGGGGGGGGTATCATAATTTTGCTGATAACTTGCAAATACCGCTTGTTAGACAAAATTCACCTGGGAATAATGCAGACCCTTCTAATCTCATTAACCCATTAGTGACAGAGGTCCACATTTTTTTGGTCTGGCCTAATATCTTTTGATGCAAAGCCCTAAAAAATCATACCAAATACATGAGCAGAAAGAGCAAAAAATTCTACACAAACTGTGCCCATTTTGGTTGTATCAATATTCATTGTTTGATGCTGAAAATTTTTTAAAGGCAAATAAGCATTAAAATACTTAAATTGGCAATGTGATAGAAAGTTTAAAATCACCGTTTTCCCCTGCAAAATTGGCAACTTTTTGACTTATCATAATTTCTGTTAATTTATATTCATTTCTGATACATGACGTTTTATAAATAAAATGTAGCAATGAAATAAAAATGTTGGTGTTGCCAATTTGAAGAATAAAAGCTGATCAATTTAGGCTTTTAATAATTCCTGTCACGAATGGGTTAATCATGAAACACATAAATGAAAAGTGCCTGCAATAATCTTGGGGTGGTTTGGTGAAATGCAAAATCACGCTTTTAGAGCCTTGAAAATAGAATATTACATATCAGTGCCTCATCTTATAATCATTTGCAATTCATTCAAATTAAAACCAACTTGATATTAATACATTCATTTCCTCTCGTACGGGGTTGCGATTGATCAAGTCGCAATACCATCAAATGGATTGCAACTTGAAATCAATCACACCTACTGTCACATTAGTACAGAGTTGTGATTAATTTCAAATCGCATTCCATCAAATGGATTGCAACTTGATATTAATCCATTCATTTCCTCTTGTACGGGGTTGCGATTGATATCAAGTCGCAATACCATCAAATGGATTGCAACTTGAAATCAATCACACCTACTGTCACATTAGTACAGAGTTGTGATTAATTTCAAATCGCATTCCATCAAATGGATTGCAACTTGATATTAAACCCATTCGTCTCCCCTTGTACAGGGATAGGATTGATATCAAGTCGAAGTTCAATTTAATGGATCGCAACTTCAAATCATTCTCAACTCCTTTCTCATTCGAACAGATTTGTGATTAATTTTAATTTGGTTAGTTCAAATTGCAACTCTTCATAAGATGGAGCCCAGATTCAGCCTGTGAGGCTTCCCCCCCCCCCCCCCCCCCTTTTTTTTTTTAAAGATTACTCTTGTACGTATAGTTAAAATAATTTAGCTTTAAAAAAGTAATGGGAAAGCATCATTTGTGATTAAATGTGTCACCATCAGCATCACTACAACACTGGTCTTGTCTCGGTATATCTTGGTATATTCATATTGCTGAAGAGAATCAAAGGTTATCCTTAGTGTGTCATTTACTGTTGGGGTTGTCTACTATTCTGATACTTGTATCTACCCCCTTTGGCAATTTTTGGAGTGTTAGTATACCCCCAACAATCCTTTATGGCATTAGGGCAACATCTTTGAAGCTACTGGATAGCATCAAAATAAAGAACTCCCACTGAACGCTGTAGATTCTTCGACTTACTAGAAGAAAGTTTCATCGCTTCCTGTATTTTCCCGCCATCCTGTTATCTTCCATCCTTTCATCAACCTGGACGATATACTATATCTACTCCTTGTGGTCACCCAGGCATGCACTGCATGTGCATATAACAACATCCAAGAACTGACTTTAGCTTCTACTACACTTCATTCCAGGAGAAGCCTGCCATGCAATTTGCTATCATCAGTTTTCCAGGAATTCAAGATTCGGGCTTCAAGACAACTCTTTTTTTTGGGGGGGGGGGGCATCAGATGTCAAACTGGTTTCTAGTGGTCATGATATTTAGTGTAGGCAGTGCCTGGCTGGGAGATGGTGACCTGTGAATTATGTGCCCACCGGGCCCCGTCCCTTAAACTGTGGGTGAACGGTACGCCCAGTCAGGTGTAGTTTTTTTTTTTTTTTTTTTAAGGCTTAGCATAGGTTTCTGTGGCTTCCATGACCACTAGAAATATCTTAGGTTTTCCAAATTTGTATGATTTGAAGCATCTACGATATGTGCCATTTTATAATTATGTTCAAGGCTATCGCTTTTGTAAATGTTCTCTAATATTAGCTTTAGACTATACATTTGTCCTTTCTCAGGGTTTTTGATTCATCGTTGTATAAAGATGAAAATCAGATTCAAAATGAGCTATTCACTGTCGGTCTTATCACAATTCATCAAAGTCTAGACTTGCTTGTTTGAATATTATACCGTAAATGGAGTGAACAAGAACAGAATTTGAAATGCTATTTTTTTTTTTGTGATCTTTCTTTTTTAACACAGGAGTGATGCAGACTTTTCATGAATAAAGACATGAAAAGTTTCGGCATTATTCCTGGATTTTATTTTAATGAATAAAAGATTCCATGGGGTTTCCTTTCAAAAGAAAGAATATTTTGATAGAATCCTTATGTTTCTATATTTAATTCCGCATTATAGTTGGGGGTTTTTTTTCACTTTTGGTAGTCACCTTGACAGCAATATTAAAAGGGTCTGCATTTACCCTAGATTTTTTTTTCCAGTTATTTTAAAAATAAAAGTTGAGTTTTTTTAATCCCTGTTTGTTGTTACAGGTATATCATATTCACAATAACTTTGATCTGCTTTATTTGTATCAATATTACACTCTAAAAAAAAGGACTGGTCAAAATAATCAATGTGTTGGTGAACATGTGTCCGACCACAAAAAATGGTCAAAATCAACTAAAATTTTGGTACATTTTAACCAATAATTTCGTCAATCTTTACCATTATGTTTTGGTCGGACACATATATTCACCAACACAATGGTTATTTTGACCGATCCTTTTTAGAGTGTAGATTTGCTTGTTCTAATGGTATTTTATCAGATTCTAGACAAAGAGTTATTGGTATACTCATTCTTTCTTTGCAGTTTCTTTTGTAACGTGTTCTGTTATATCAGAATGAGAGGAAGAATATTTTTTCTACTTGTAAAAAGATAAATGTTACTACCATTTTGCTTGTTTTGAACTTTTTTTTCATATTCACTCCATGATATAATAACAAATCAAATTTTATAACACTTTTTTTCCTGATACATTGCAGAGATTTTTCTCGTTTTCAATGAAAAATGAAAAGTATCCGCATATTTCCTGGGTTATTTCTTATTTACTTTTTTGTAACTTCTATTTTATTTTATTTCATTTAGTTTTATTTAATTTTTTTTTTTTTTTTTTGGTGGGAGGTAAAAAATGACTTTACATTTTTTCTTACTACTAGCATGACTAGTAAGAATTTTACTGTTTGTGATAAGCAATAGGTGAAACGTGTCACATGCTCAGGCGCGGTCCTACGGGGGCTTTGGGGGCTCAAGCCTACCCCCCCCCCCCGATTTTTTTTTTTTGGGGGGGGGGAGATATAGGTGCATTTTACCTATAGATTTTGATATACATTTAAATCCTTCAATCCCCCAGTAAGCTTCCCGAACCACGCCTGTGCATGCCCTTTTTTGTACTATACATCAGTACTTAATTGATTGGTGGATTTTTTTTCCTTTTTAAAACATTTTTGAATATTCACTCCAATATCAGAATGTACTGAATTTGTTTTTTCTTTACAATAAACTTTTTTAGGAATCATGCAGAATTTTTTCATTTTCATTAAAAAAGAAAGGTATCTGCAGTGGATTCTTTTTTAAAAACATGTTTATTTCATTTTGCTTGCTTGAACATGTTTCATATTCACTCCAATATATTGTGATATTTTTTCCTTTATATATAAACCTTGTTTTAGGAACCATGCAGAAAGTTTTCATTTTGTATTTCAAAAATGAAAAGTATCTGCACTATTCTGGGTTTCTTTATTTTATTGGTGAAAATGACATTCTAGTTTTTGTTACTACTCGCAAGAATCTTAATTTCTTTACTGTTTTTAAAAAGAAACATATCACACGCTCTCTTAGGTACTGTTTATCAGAGCCTAATTTTTTAAAGAGTTGTAATTGATTTGAATTAGTCGCACTCTTTTGTAAATTTGGGTCCATGTAAGATTACAGTAATATAGCGTCATCTCTTTCCTCATGACTGTTAATAATTTCCCCTTCTCGAAAGCTTTTGTAGATTTGCTCCATTGAATACTGTATACAGATTCACATCTCATTCTACCCTTTCTCTCTATGTCCATGATGCCTTTCATTACTGTGAAAGGCAATGGGCTATTTGAATGTCATAATTTATCCCAATTATCTATCCATTATTCTTTTTTATTATAGATTTACTTAACTTTTTTATATGTACGATTACAAATTTCTTGTCTGATTCCAGTCAATAGACTAATATCACCTTCCTTCCTGTTACTTTTTATTATTGCGACTTGTTTTCTCAAAATATACTGTGCTGATTCATGAGCAAACAATTTCCTCTTTATAATCATTTAATACCTTTATTTTCTTTACAAACCTTCTCTCTCTCTCTCTCTCTCTCTCTTCTCATACAAAGGACATGTCATATTTCGATTTGCTCTTGCAAATGCCAATATCTCATTCAAGGAAAAATGATATACCATTTTTTCCTTTGCTTGTTTTTATAGTGTATATCGCAGTTCAAATTCTACTTTCTCCAAAAATGAATGCGCTATCGACTGTTCTTATGTAGATTTGTATTTTTGTTTGTATTTCTCTCCAGACATTTATTTCCATTATCTTTCGCGGGTAGTAATAAGGTATTTATTATGAAAAGTACTTTAGAAACCATTGTAGGAATTAAAGAAAATAACTATTTGCTCGCTCTCTGTCTCTGTTTCTGTCTCTACCTTGCCCTACCTTGCCCTAATTAATGACCATTATATCTGAAGCGTTGATTTATTGATTTATCTAAATGGATTCGCGATGAATTGTTTTAATGTGTATATGCTCCCTTGTATTTAAAACAATTATTTCTGCTCTCGTTTAGCTATGGTAATCATATCCTACGGCATTAGCATGATTGTTTAAATTAAAGCAGAAATTATCGCGCGTTCATCTAAATTTGATTGAATACTGTTTATCACATTGTAAAGAATATTCACATTCTTTTTCTAAACTATTACTAGTTTAATTTTACTCATTTTTAACTGCTTATTAGGATCAAATCCAAAAAAAATGTGCCCCATTGCTTTTTCCCTTGAATTATATGGAAACGTATCACTATCTAATTAAAGTGCCTATTACTCTTAGAACATATTATGCTCTAAGGTGTTAGTCATCACATTCCTAGCCGAAGAGATGTAACTTTGTCTTCAATTTATTTGGACATAGTAAATCTAATAATGATATGAAAGGGTAATTCCTGTCTGGATATTCAAACTACCGTTTACTTTGATATAACAATTGCCAGTATTGGGAAAGATGAAGAAATATGGCAGTTGTAAATAAAAACTTATACCCTATAGATGCATAATTTGTCATTGTTAAACTACTTGTATTCCTATTTGATATGATATGATGTGTACTGTCTATCTCTCATATCATGTTACTATTCGATTACTCTTTGTCTACTGTCACTGTAATGACCTCCATACTTCGAATATGTTCTTTGTTAATTTGATTTGCTTTAAATAATTGTAAATGACTTTTTTGGGGGGTAAACATAGTAAATTTTAATCTGATTCAGCCTTAGGGTAGCAAAAGTCAGTTTGCTACACATAACTTTACTATATATGTTATCATTTTTAATCACAAATTGTGCAATAAATTATTTCGATTTAATATTTGTATCCAAATAAAGAATTTTTTTTTTTTTTAGTTTTGCTATGCATCCCACTTGCAATGTTTAGTCAGAGATATTCCATAATCATGAAATTTAGAGGAAATTCTTAGCTAATCCGAGATTTCTTTCCATCTCTGGGCCCAAGATGGAAGTTATTCTCATTTCAAAATAGTTTTTTCAACCTCTGCAAATAACATAATCATTTTCAAGTCCCAATGCCTTTCTTTATTTCAGCAAATAAAGTTTGTGAATGCAGACGTGCATATGTGAACTTTTCTTGGATATGCAATAGGGTATATGATCTCAGACGTGGGTGAGTAAACTCTTTTGCATCAGCAACGATGATTTTCATTTCCAGACGTGGAAGTGCTATCTAGTTGCTCAATTTGCTCAAACACAACAAATAAAGTTGTGCATAATTATGCCATGCTAAAGAAAAAAAAATAAGGTCAATGTTTGACAAGTTATGAAAATTATATGCACATTGCCGCAAGTGGAAAATCTCAGGCAAAAAATTGCAAGACAGCAGAAACAAAGACAAAAGTTATCAATTAAAAAAAATTACTAAATAAATATACGAAAAAATATGCTTATATTTACTCATTGCTTTTATTTGTAAATGTATTTTTGTGCAGAATTAATAATTCACCATCTTGAAATGCTAACAGTGATCGATATTTATGTTGTCACTATTATATGCAGCATTATCATGATCACTTTAAATTCTTGTGCTACATTTGTTATAATTTGAAGTTGATACCGAACAGATTATTTATTTGTCGTAAAACAATAACGTATCATTGATGCTAATCTGGATTGATATATGCAATGATGACAAGATTATCCGTGTATCATATTTGCTGCTCATTACTTGATCAATCCATTGATATTTAAGGGGATGATTGCGTAACCAATAATTGTATTGCAGGCACTTCTAATTGGACAACGTCGCACAAGTAATGATAACCGTTTGCGATGTTATGACTGATAATTTTTTGGTAG
Organism: Echinometra lucunter; assembly: GCA_029962745.1. NCBI lineage: Eukaryota > Metazoa > Echinodermata > Echinoidea > Camarodonta > Echinometridae > Echinometra > Echinometra lucunter. Next base: position 846,403 of record CM057171.1, read on the forward strand.
ATGTTTCTTACAGATCTTATATGACATAAAAGCAAAGCTCCTACGTTGAACAACTTGTTGATAAAGCTCAGACTTTGATATGATGATCTTTTTAGATCCACAAGCTCGTTTAACAGATCCATATACCTCACTAAGATGAGGAGGGAGGCTGTAGGTCTCCTGCAGCCAAGCGTCTTTGGGCTGGTTTGGTTGCTTTGGTGCATCCTATCCATGGGTGTACTAAAGTTAGTGTGTACCACTGGTGAGTTAGAAACTGTCACATGTGTAGCTATACCATTAAATTGCATTCATTCTTTTAACCATATCATACAGCTTTGGTATGCAGTGAGAATTCGTGAAGCAGTATCAGTTCGCTTGTCTCACTGCTTTTGCAACAGGCAAGTTGCATGTTAGCCTCTTCGTGTATTTGTTGTATTTATGAACATGATTATGTAAATGGCCTCATGGCTGGTAGTAATGACAAAGTGGTCTAGTCTTCATCGTATTTGTATTGAAACATATTCTTACAGCAGAAACGATGACATGGTCTCTTAACATGGTGGTCAGTAAATGGTATTGGTTACACATGGTTTACCTGCAGGGAAAACCTTCCATGTGTGTTTTCAACTCCATGGTTAAAAGAATGAATGACTGGTATAGTGCCATCCACTGTACATTTTGTAGAGATAGCTGTATTGGTAGGTAGTCTCCTATCATTACAACACTGGATTTGGTATACAGATTTTTCTACCATGATAACATTTCAAGTCCAAGGTTTGTTAAAAGATGTTACTATGAAATATTTGGGAGAGGGGAACAGGAGGAATCCAAGATTAATTTTTCTCATTTGTCTTACGGGTAATCATTTCTACTGGTCAATGCATCCCCTCTCCCTAAGATTAAGCTAGTAATAATACCTTGTACATGATAATGGTCATGGCAATGTTTTTTGGTCATACGAGCTTGGTGAATCCAAGCAACATGGCCTGTTTCCCTGCACTTAGTCTGCAAACTTTTGGTTTGCGGTTGTAGGATAGTAATATCCTCACTGAGTGTTTTACAGTGGATGGTTTAGCATTAAAATACCTGCACTTTTCTTTATTTCTTAAAATTTACCACAGGTGGCAAGCGAGGTTAACTGGAATAGTTTTACGGAACTCAACAAGTGCCCTGACCCACAGGGCTCAGGCATTTGGTCTATTATTTTTGGTCAGAAATGTTCACGTGCCAATCTGCATTTGCATTAAAAAAATAATAATCTTGCAGTGGCACTGATATGTCGATTTATTTAAGCAGAGGGAGAAGGGGGAGAAAATAAATTTTAAAAAAATATATTATTTCTAAATTTTACAATTTTTTTCCAGCAAAACCAACGCTGAAGGGGTAGGTAGGCGAGGAATTTCAAAGCTGAAAACAAAGGCCCCTCCCAATAAGATCGACATAAGGGATGAGAGGACAGGGATTTTGGGGTAATACCCCCACCCTGATCCGATTAGAAGATGCTAAGATGGGCAATGTTCTTCAGTATGGAATGCATCAAGACTGTCATCCTCCTCCCCGACACATACTCATACACACAACAGATAGGGAGGAGTAGCAATCAGCTGCTCCTCCTGTTATCTATTGCAAGCTAAAAAGGGAGGAAGCAAGAGGGTGCTTCACCCTCATCTTCAGTTCTGGGCCCCTCCCCTGTATATCCATTCATGTACTCGACTGTTAAGGAGGAGCAAAATGAAATATGCAAATGTATTAATTGCAGCTCCTCCTAAAATGGGGAGGGGCAAAATAAGTAACTCATCCCAAATTTTCCAGTTTAAACTGAATAGGGAGGGGCAACATAACCCTACCCAGATACCCCTTTCTAGATGATATTAATAACCAAAAAATTGCAACCTCCTTCTCCTCCTCAACTTTATATCCTCTGGAAAGAAGTTGTAATATTTATGAGTTCCACTTCTTAAGGATGATTTTTCACCAGCCATTTTTTATCTTTTTGCTCAGGAGTCATCCACAGTCTGTACTATTGTAGTATAGTGCAGTCCTCAATCCAGAGATACCACACTTGCCACCTGCAACTATGGTAAACACAGGACACTATGTGCTGTGTATCACCCACATGACAGTTGTTTGATGGCAAAAGGAGACATCTATCAAAATGTCTTTTATAATATCTGCAAATATGTCAATGTGGGTTTGGGCGTCAGTCCATCTTTAGTATTTTTAGGCATGAAAATAATTGGAATGTTAATCCGAGTTCCAACTATAGGTAAAACATACTGATGGAACAATTTTTGTTTTCATAAAGCAAAATATATTTGAACAATGTGAAATATCAAGAAAATGTCAAGAAAAAAAGAAGAAAATGAATGAATGAAAAAGATATCCCCTTTCCTTCTCTTTTTTATACTGAGATGTATTATTTTTCTGAACATTGCCATAGAATCGATGTTAAGATGTGAAGAATAAAATTCAGATGTACGATTACGTTACTTTGTATGATAAAAGTTTAAACATATGCGATATTGTCATGTATCTAAATTTGAGAAAATTTGAAAAATTATTTTTTGAGATTGAATTTTATATATTATGATGTGATCTATTGAATTTTATATATTGTGATGTAACCTATTGAATTTTATATATTATGATGTGATCTATTGAATTTTATATATTATGATGTGATCTATTGAACTTTATATATTATGATGTAATCTATTGAATTTTATATATTATGATGTAACCTATTGAATTTTACATATTATGATGTAACCTATTGAATTTTAGATATTATGATGTAATCTATTGAGTTTTACATATTATCATGTAACCCATTGAATTTTATATATCATGATGTAATCTGTTGATGTAAACAACAAATACGAATACAATCCATCGGCTGTTCAGAAATGTATGCTTTGTTATATTTCCTAATGTTCTAGATTTATGTAATATTATACAGCTAAATGATTATTTGGATGACAAGTATGAAATTG
>CM057171.1:849874-869538 GCA_029962745.1 Echinometra lucunter
GAGGAGGATAGTAGAGGGAGGAGGGTAGTAGAGGGAGGATGGTATTAGAGGGAGGATGTAGTAGAGGGAGGAGAGTAGTAGAGGGAGGATGGTAGTAGAGGGAGGATGGTAGTAGAGGGAGGAATGCAGTAGAGGGAGGAGAGTAGTACAGGTAGAAGGGTAGTTGAGAGCTAGAATGTATAATATTGAAGGAAAAACGCATGGACTCAGCTTTTCAATACAGGAGCTCCTTTTATTAAAATACATTGGAGATAACAATTTCATACTTGTCATCCAAATAATCATTTAGCTGTATAATATTACATAAATCTAGAACATTAGGAAATATAACAAAGCATACATTTCTGAACAGCCGATGGATTGTATTCGTATTTGTTGTTTACATCAATAGATTACATCATGATATATAAAATTCAATGGGTTACATCATAATATATAAAATTCAATAGATTACATCATAATATATAAAATTCAATAGGTTACATCATAATATGTAAAATTCAATAGGTTACATCATAATATATAAAATTCAATAGATTACATCATAATATGTAAAATTCAATAGATCGCATCATAATATATAAAATTCAATAGATCACATCATAATATGTAAAATTCAATAGGTTACATCATAATATGTAAAATTCAATAGATCACATCATAATATATAAAATTCAATCTCAAAAAATAATTTTTCAAAATTTCTCAAATTTAGATACATGACAATATCGCATATGTTATCATACAAAGTAACGTAATCGTACATCTGAATTTTATTCTTTACATCTTAACATCGATTCTATGGCAATGTTCAGAAAAATAATACATCTCAGTATAAAAAAGAGAAGGAAAGGGGTATCTTTTTTATTCATTCATTTTTTTCTTTACATTTTCTTGATATTTCACATTGTTCAAATATATTTTGCTTTATGAAAAAAAAATTGTTCCATCAGTATGTTTTACCTATAGTTGGAACTCGGATTAACATTCCAATTAATTTTCATGCCTAAAAATACTAAAGATGGACTGACGCCCAAACCCACATTGACATATTTGCAGATGTCATAAAAGACATTTTGATAGATGTCTCCTTTTGCCATCAAACAACTGTCATGTGGGTGATACACAGCACATAGTGTCCTGTGTTTACCATAGTTGCAGGTGGCAAGTGTGGTATCTCTGGATTGAGGACTGCACTATACTACAATAGTACAGACTGTGGATGACTCCTGAGCAAAAAGATAAAAAATGGCTGATGAAAAATCATCCTCAAGAAGTGGAACTCATAAATATTACAACTTCTTACCAGAGGATATAAAGTTGAGGAGGAGAAGGAGGGTGCAATTTTTTGGTTATTAATATCATCTAGAAAGGGGTATCTGGGTAGGATTATGTTGCCCCTCCCTATTCAGTTTAAACTGGAAAATTTGGAATGAGTTACTTATTTTGCCCCTCCCCATTTTAGGAGGAGCTGCAATTAATACATTTGCATATTTTATTTTGCTCCTCCTTAACAGTCGAGTACATGAATGGATATACAGGGGAGGGGCCCAGAACTGAAGATGAGGGTGAAGAACCCTCTTGCTTCCTCCCTTTTTAGCTTGCAATAGATAACAGGAGGAGCAGCTGATTGCTACTCCTCCCTATGTGTTGTGTGTATAAGTATGTGTTGGGGAGGAGGATGACAGTCTTGATGCATTCCATACTGAAGAACATTGCCCATCTTGGCATCTTCTAATCGGATCAGGGTGGGGGCATTACCCAAAAATCCATGTCCTCTCATCCCTTATGTCGATCTTATTGGGAGGGGCCTTTGTTTTCAGCTTTGAAATTCCTCGCCTACCTACCCCTTCAGCGTTGGTTTTGCTGGAAAAAATTGTAAAATTTAGAAATAATAATTTTTTTAAAATTTATTTTCTCCCCCTTCTCCCTCTGTTTAAATAAATCGACATATCAGTGCCACTGCAAGATTATTTTTTTAATGCAAATGCAGATTGGCACGTGAACATTTCTGACCAAAAATAATAGACCAAATGCCTGAGCCCTGTGGGTCAGGGCACTTGTTGAGTTCCGTAAAACTATTCCAGTTAACCTCGCTTGCCACCTGTGGTAAATTTGAAGAAATAAAGAAAAGTGCAGGTATTTCAATGCTAAACCATCCACTGTAAAACACTCAGTGAGGATATTACTATCCTACAACCGCAAACCAAAAGTTTGCAGAATAAGTGCAGGGAAACAGGCCATGTTGCTTGGATTCACCAAGATCGTATGACCAAAAAATATTGCCATGACCATTATCATGTACAAGGTATTATTACTAGCTTAATCTTAGGGAGAGGGGATGCATTGACCAGTAGAAATAATTACCCGTAAGACAAATGAGAAAAATTAATCTTGGATTCCTCCTTTTCCCCTCTCCCAAATATTTCATAGTAACATCTTTTAACAAACCTTGGACTTGAAATGTTATCATGGTAGAAAAATCTGTATACCAAATCCAGTGTTGTAATGATAGGAGACTACCTACCAATACAACTATCTCTACAAAATGTACAGTGGATGGCACTATACCAGTCATTCATTCTTTTAACCATGGAGTTGAAAACACACGTGGAAGGTTTTCCCTGCAGGTAAACCATGTGTAACCAATACCATTTACTGGCCACCATGTTAAGAGACCATGTCATCGTTTCTGCTGTAAGAATATGTTTCAATACAAATACGATGAAGACCACTTTGTCATTACTACCAGCCATGAGGCCATTTACATAATCATGTTCATAAATACAACAAATACACGAAGAGGCTAACATGCAACTTGCCTGTTGCAAAAGCAGAGAGACAAGCAAACTGATACTGCTTCACGAATTCTCACTGCATACCAAAGCTGTATGATATGGTTAAAAGAATGAATGCAATTTAATGGTATAGCTACACATGCGACAGTTTCTAACTCACCAGTGGTACACACTAACTTTAGTACACCCATGGATAGGATGCACCAAAGCAACCAAACCAGCTCGCTGGGCTGCAGGAGACCTACAGCCTCCCTCCTCATCTTAGTGAGGTATATGGATCTGTTAAACGAGCTTGTGGATCTAAAAAAGACCATCATATCAAAGTCTGAGCTTTATCAACAAGTTGTTCAACGTAGGAGCTTTGATTTTATGTCATATAAGATCTGTAAGAAACATCTACCAAAAAAATTATCAGTCATAACATCGCAAACGGTTATCATTACTTGTGCGACGTTGTCCAATTAGAAGTGCCTGCAATACAATTATTGGTTACGCAATCATCCCCTTAAATATCAATGGATTGATCAAGTAATGAGCAGCAAATATGATACACGGATAATCTTGTCATCATTGCATATATCAATCCAGATTAGCATCAATGATACGTTATTGTTTTACGACAAATAAATAATCTGTTCGGTATCAAATTCAAATTATAACAAATGTAGCACAAGAATTTAAAGTGATCGTGATAATGCTGCATATAATAGTGACAACATAAATATCGATCACTGTTAGCATTTCAAGATGGTGAATTATTAATTCTGCACAAAAATGCATTTACAAATAAAAGCAATGAGTAAATATAAGATATTTTTTCGTATATTTATTTAGTAATTTTTTTTTAATTGATAACTTTTGTCTTTGTTTCTGCTGTCTTGCAATTTTTTGCCTGAGATTTTCCACTTGCGGCAATGTGCATGTAATTTTCATAACTGTCAAACATTGACCTTATTTTTTTTTTTTTTAGCATGGCATAATACACAACTTTATTTGTTGTGTTTGAGCAAATTGAGCAACTAGATAGCACTTCCACGTCTGGAAATGAAAATCATCGTTGCTGATGCAAAAGAGTTTACTCACCCACGTCTGAGATCATATACCCTATTGCATATCCAAGAAAAGTTCACATATGCACGTCTGCATTAACAAACTTTATTTGCTGAAATAAAGAAAGGCATTGGGACTTGAAAATGATTATGTTATTTGCAGAGGTTGAAAAAGCTATTTTGAAATGAGAATAACTTCCATCTTGGGCCCAGAGATGGAAAGAAATCTCGGATTAGCTAAGAATTTCCTCTAAATTTCATGATTATGGAATATCTCTGACTAAACATTGCAAGTGGGATGCATAGCAAAACTATAAAAAAAAATTCTTTATTTGGATACAAACATTAAATCGAAATAATTTATTGCACAATTTGTGATTAAAAATGATAACATATATAGTAAAGTTATGTGTAGCAAACTGACTTTTGCAACCCTAAGGCTGAATCAGATTAAAATTTACTATGTTTACCCCCCAAAAAGACATTTACAATTATTTAAAGCAAATCAAATTAACAAAGAATATATTCAAAGTATGGAGGTCATTACAGTGACAGTAGACAAAGAGTAACCGAATAGTAACATGATATGAGAGATAGACAGTACACATCATATCATATCAAATAGGAATACAAGTAGTTTAACAATGACAAATTATGCATCTATAGGGTATAAGTTTTTATTTACAACTGCCATATTTCTTCATCTTTCCCAATACTGGCATTGTTATATCAAAGTAAACGGTAGTTTGAATATCCAGACAGGAATTACCCTTTCATATCATTATTAGATTTACTATGTCCAAATAAATTGAAGACAAAGTTACATCTCTTCGGCTAGGAATGTGATGACTAACACCTTAGAGCATAATGTTTTTATTGATTGACTATTGCAATGATACTTTGATCTTTTTATGGAGCATATTGCATATTATACTGAACAAAAAGAAGTCTACCACTAATATTTTCCTAGCTTAAAACTACACATCGTATTTTAAAAAGAATAAAGTATCCTTGTACCAACAATTACCAACGAATTGAATTTAAGCATAGAATTAGGGCTATTTTAATGAGAAACTGAAATATTCTTGCTGTGCTATTCTATATTATGACGAAAATCGTATGAAGGAATGAAGGGGTGGTCTTGCTGTAATTCTGTATTCAAACAGGAAAGTATATCATTAGACCATTATGAGATAATGCAAGTAACATTTGTGGTGAATCTGATTGGAAGCAAACCTAGATATTTATGTATGATGAAAGGGTACGGATAATCCTTTCTTTGAACTCCGATATTCAAAAACTGATCATAAATACAAAAAAAGTAAAATAGTCACTTTTAAGAATTCCTTATTAAGTAACAGAAAAGAAGATACATGTACATAGCTTACGTGGGACAATATTTTGCTTTAAATTCTATATACAGGAAAAAAAATTAAAACATAATTTGTAAATGTGTTCTAAGAGTAATAGGCACTTTAATTAGATAGTGATACGTTTCCATATAATTCAAGGGAAAAAGCAATGGGGCACATTTTTTTTGGATTTGATCCTTATAAGCAGTTACAAATGAGTAAAATTAAACTAGTAATAATTTAGAAAAAGAATGTGAATATTCTTTACAATGTGATAAACAGTATTCAATCAAATTTAGATGAATGTAGTTAATTAGTTGTTTAGAGTAGGAGTATACCATTGAACTGGCCCACATGAGCTCTCAGTGAAAATCTGCTATTGAGCGCATCAAATGATTCCATAAATGTCTGGTCAGGCTATCCTTCAACATTAAAAAAAAAAAATACAAGAGAGGGAGAGAGAGATTTTCAAAGTGAGTGGATGGGGGAGGGATGGAAATTTTATTTTGAATTTAATATGTCTTATTCAAAAGTGGAAACAAGAATATATCAAGAAAAAAGTCGGAAAGAAGCCATCAACAAACATATCTACTCTGTGTACTAAACAAGCAAATCAAGATTGTTTAAAGTGTTAAAGAGAGAGAGAGAGCAATTTTGGAAATTTTGAATCTGATGAAAAAAAGCTTATCTTGATTTCATAAGTCATCATTGCAACGGGCAAAGTACAAAGAGAGAGAGAGAGAGAGAGAGAGAACGCGCGATAATTTCTGCTTTAATTTAAACAATCATGCTAATGCCGTAGGATATGATTACCATAGCTAAAAGAGAGCAGAAATAATTGTTTTAAATACAAGGGAGCACATACACATTAAAACAATTCATCGCGAATCCATTTAGATAAATCAATAAATCAACGCTTCAGATATAATGGTCATTAATTAGGGCAAGGTAGGGCAAGGTAGAGACAGAAACAGAGACAGAGAGCGAGCAAATAGTTATTTTCTTTAATTCCTACAATGGTTTCTAAAGTACTTTTCATAATAAATACCTTATTACTACCCGCGAAAGATAATGGAAATAAATGTCTTGAGAGAAATACAAACAAAAATACAAATCTACATAAGAACAATGGATAGCGCATTCATTTTTGGAGAAAGTAGACTTTGAACTGCGATATACACTATAAAAACAAGCAAAGGAAAAAAATGGTATATCATTTTTCCTTGAATGAGATATTGGCATTTGCAAGAGCAAATCGAAATATGACATGTCTTTGTTATGAGAAGATTGAGAGAGAGAGAGAGAGAAGGTTTGTAAAGAAAATAAAAGTATTAAATGATTATAAAGAGGAAATTGTTTGCTCATGAATCAGCACAGTATATTTTGAGAAAACAAGTCGCAATAATAAAAAGTAACAGGAAGGAAGGTGATATTAGTCTATTGATTGGAATCAGACAAGAAATTTGTAATCGTACATATAAAAAAGTTAAGTAAATCTACATGTATAATAAAAAAGAATAATGGATAGATAATTGGGATAAATTATGACATTCAAATAGCCCATTGCCTTTCACAGTAATGAAAGGCATCATGGACATAGAGAGAAAGGGGAGAATGAGATGTGAATCTGTATACAGTATTCAATGGAGCAAATCTACAAAAACTTTCGAGAAGGGGAAATTATTAACAGTCATGAGGAAAGAGATGACGCTATATTACTGTAATCTTACATGGACCCAAATTTACAAAAGAGTGCGACTAATTCAAATCAATTACAACTCTTTAAAAAATTAGGCTCTGATAAACAGTACCTAAGAGAGCGTGTGATATGTTTCTTTTTAAAAACAGTAAAGAAATTAAGATTCTTGCGAGTAGTAACAAAAACTAGAATGTCATTTTCACCAATAAAATAAAGAAACCCAGAATAATGCAGATACTTTTCATTTTTGAAATACAAAATGAAAACTTTCTGCATGGTTCCTAAAACAAGGTTTATATATAAAGGAAAAAATATTACAATATATTGGAGTGAATATGAAACATGTTCAAGCAAGCAAAATGAAATAAACATGTTTTAAAAAAAGAATCCACTGCAGATACCTTTCTTTTTAATGAAAATGAAAAAATTCTGCATGATTCCTAAAAAAGTTTATTGTAAAGAAAAAACAAATTCAGTACATTCTGATATTGGAGTGAATATTCAAAAATGTTTTAAAAAGGAAAAAAAAAAATCCACCAATCAATTAAGTACTGATGTATAGTACAAAAAAGGGCATGCACAGGCGTGGTTCGGGGAGCTTACTGGGGGATTGAAGGATTTAAATGTATATTAAAATCAATAGGTAAAATGCACCTATATCTCCCCCCCCCAAAAAAAAAAAAAAAAAAAAAAAACCGGGGGGGGGGGGGGTAGGCTTGAGCCCCCAAAGCCCCCGTAGGAGAGCATGTGACACGTTTCACCTATTGCTTATCACAAACAGTAAAATTCTTACTAGTCATGCTAGTAGTAAGAAAAAATGTAAAGTCATTTTTTACCTCCCACCAAAAAAAAAAAAAAAAAAAAAAAGAGAGAAAAAAATTAAATAAAACTAAATGAAATAAAATAAAATAGAAGTTACAAAAAATAAATAAGAAATAACCCAGGAAATATGCGGATACTTTTGTCATTTTTCATTGAAAACGAGAAAAATCTCTGCAATGTATCTGGAAAAAAGTGTTATAAAATTTGATTTGTTATTATATCATGGAGTGAATATGAAAAAAAAGTTCAAAACAAGCAAAATGGTAGTAACATTTATCTTTTTACAAGTAGAAAAAATATTCTTCCTCTCATTCTGATATAACAGAACACGTTACAAAAGAAACTGCAAAGAAAGAATGAGTATACCAATAACTCTTTGTCTAGAATCTGATAAAATACCATTAGAACAAGCAAATCTACACTCTTAAAGGATCGGTCAAAATAACCATTGTGTTGGTGAATATATGTGTCCGACCAAAAAATAATGGTAACGATTGACGAAATTACTGGTTAAAATGTACCAAAATTTTAGTTGATTTTGACCATTTTTTGTGGTCGGACACAATGTTCACCAACACATTGATTATTTTGACCAGTCCTTTTTTTAGAGTGTAATATTGATACAAATAAAGCAGATCAAAGTTATTGTGAATATGATATACCTGTAACAACAAACAGGGATTAAAAAAAACTCAACTTTTATTTGTAAAATAACTGGAAAAAAAATCTAGGGTAAATGCAAACCCTTTTAATATTGCTGTCAAGGTGACTACCAAAAGTGAAAAAAAAAACAACTATAATGCGGAATTAAATATAGAAACATAAGGATTCTATCGAAATATTCTTTCTTTTGAAAGGAAACCCCATGGAATCTTTTATTCATTAAAATAAAATCCAGGAATAATGCCGAAACTTTTCATGTCTTTATTCATGAAAAGTCTGCATCACTCCTGTGTTAAAAAAGAAAGATCACAAAAAAAAAAAAAAAAAAAGCATTTCAAATTCTGTTCTTGTTCACTCCATTTACGGTATAATATTCAAACAAGCAAGTCTAGACTTTGATGAATTGTGATAAGACCGACAGTGAATAGCTCATTTTGAATCTGATTTTATCTTTATACAACGATGAATCAAAAACCCTGAGAAAGGACAAAGGTATAGTCTAAAGCTAATATTAGAGAACATTTACAAAAGCGATAGCCTTGAACATAATTATAAAATGGCACATATCGTAGATCCTTCAAATCATACAAATTTGGAAAACCTAAGATATTTCTAGTGGTCATGGAAGCCACAGAAACCTATGCTAAGCCTTAAAAAAAAAAAAAAAAACTACACCTGACTGGGCGTACCGTTCACCCACAGTTTAAGGGACGGGGCCCGGTGGGCACATAATTCACAGGTCACCATCTCCCAGCCAGGCACTGCCTACACTAAATATCATGGCCACTAGAAAGCAGTTTGACATCTGATGCCCCCCCCCCCCCAAAAAAAAAAAAAAGAGTTGTCTTGAAGCCCTAATCTTGAATTCCTGGAAAACTGATGATAGCAAATAATTGCATGGCAGGCTTCTCCTGGAATGAAGTGTAGTAGAAGCTAAAGTCAGTTCTTGGATGTTGTTATATGCACATGCAGTGCATGCCTGGGTGACCACAAGGAGTAGATATAGTATATCGTCCAGGTTGATGAAAGGATGAAAGATAACAGGATGGCGGGAAAATACAGGAAGCGATGAAACTTTCTTCTAGTAAGTCGAAGAATCTACAACGTTCAGTGGGAGTTCTTTATTTTGATGCTATCCAGTAGCTTCAAAGATGTTGCCCTAATGCCACAAAGGATTGTTGGGTGTATACTAACACTCCAAAAATTGCCAAAGGGGGTAGATACAAGTATCAGAATAGTAGACAACCCCAACATTAAATGACACACTAAGGATAACCTTTGATTCTCTTCAGCAATATGAATATACCAAGATATACCGAGACAAGACCAGTGTTGTAGTGATGCTGATGGTGACACATTTAATCACAAATGATGCTTTCCCATTACTTTTTTAAAGCTAAATTATTTTAACTATACGTACAAGAGTAATCTTTAAAAAAAAAAAGGGGGGAAGCCTCACAGGCTGAATCTGGGCTCCATCTTATGAAGAGTCGCAATTTGAACTAACCAAATTAAAATCAATCACAAATCTGTTCGAATGAGAAAGGAGTTGAGAATGATTTCAAGTTGCGATCCATTAAATTGAACTTCGACTTGATATCAATCCTATCCCTGTACAAGGGGAGACGAATGGGTTTAATATCAAGTTGCAATCCATTTGATGGAATGCGATTTGAAATTGATCACAACTCTGTACTAATGTGACAGTAGGTGTGATTGATTTCAAGTTACAATCCATTTGATGGTATTGCGACTTGATATCAATCGCAACCCCGTACAAGAGGAAATGAACGGATTAATATCAAGTTGCAATCCATTTGATGGAATGCGATTTGTAATTAATCACAACTCTGTACTAATGTGACAGTAGGTGTGATTGATTTCAAGTTGCAATCCATTTGATGGTATTGCGACTTGATCAATAGCAACCCCGTACGAGAGGAAATGAATGTATTAATATCAAGTTGGTTTTAATTTGAATGAATTGCAAATGATTATAAGATGGGGCACTGAAATGTAATATTCTATTTTCAAGGCTCTAAAAGCATGATTTTGCATTTCACCAAACCACCCCAAGATTATTGCAGGCACTTTTCATTTATGTGTTTCATGATTAACCCATTCGTGAAAGGAATTATTAAAAGCCTAAATTGATCAGCTTTTATTCTTCAAATTGGCAACACCAACATTTTTATTTTATTGCTACATTTTATTTATAAAACGTCATGTATCAGAAATGAATATAAATTAACAGAAATTATGATGATAAGTCAAATAGTTGCCAATTTTGCAGGGGAAAACGGTGATTTTAAACTTTCTACCACATTGCCAATTTAAGTATTTTAATGCTTATTTTCCTTTAAAAAATTTTCAGCATCAAACAATGAATATTGATACAACCAAAATGGGCACAGTTTGTGTAGAATTTTTTGCTCTTTCTGCTCATGTATTTGGTATGATTTTTTAGGGCTTTGCATCAAAAGATATTAGGCCAAACCAAAAAATGTGGACCTCTGTCACTAATGGGTTAATGAGATTAGAAGGGTCTGCATTATTCCCAGGTGAATTTTGTCTAACAAGCGGTATTTGCAAGTTATCAGCAAAATTATGATACCCCCCCCCCAAAAAAAAAATAATAATGCAGGATCGTTGCAGACTCTTGAAACGAAAAGAGTTTGCAACAATCCTGTATTATTTACCATTCACTTTTAACTTCACTTGATTTTTATTTATTCATTTATTATTACATTTTTTTTTTTTTTTTTGGGGGGGGGGGGTAGCAAACTTCGCTTATAACTTACTAGTAAGTGCTTCTTGTGATTTTTTGTTGTATTTAATAAAATTCAAATCATTTTCCGGTTCCTCACATTCTCAGCAAATTTTCGTCTACTCTAGATTGGAATATTCATGCAATTACATCTAACAGTTCAAAAAAAGTTAGAAATATCTCGTCTTAAATTTGAGACAACAGAAGCAATCTAGATCCTCTTCATATTAATGTGAATGGGAATGAAAATAGCCTGCACCAGTTAAAAAAAGAAAAACTTTCCCCATCTTATTTCTTCTATTCACCCTATAGGCATGATAGGTAGAGTAATTAAAAAAAAAAAAACTTAGACTTGAAAAATAATTGTAAAAAAAGTAACAAACATGTCAAAGATTAACTTTAATTTCGAATCTTTTCTACAAATTTAAATCTAAATATGCACATAATGATAAATGCGTGCAAATTGAAGTACATAAAGGCAATAATTTTGCAGAGTGAATGGGAAAAATTATGTTTCTTAATTGAAAGAAAGGTGTGTCAATTTCAAAAAGACTTTACAATCATGTTCTTTATTTACCCTTAATGTTCATATTCACTCCATTTTATGGCTTGTTCACACATGCCTCGGTCTGCCGGTTAGCCGTGGAAACGAAAATAAAACAAAGGTAGTTGATTTTGTGTATTAAATAAATGGCAAGGGGAAATCTGGGTGAAATCATTTTTAAATCAAAGCTAAGACGGAATCAAACACATCAGCAAAAATTTGAACGAAATCGGACACTAAGAAAGAAATAATGGCTATATGAGATTTTTTATCTTTACACTACCATATCTATTGATGGCATCAGCTTGTGGACAACTCTCAAGATATTTTTTACACACAAAAAAACAAAAAAGAAAAGCCTTGTTTTTAACATTTTCATTTTGCTAAGGATTTGCACATTTTCTTGAGCCAAACTCAAAATGTAATGTAGGAGTGTTTTCTCCATAAATTTGCGGGATAAGGGCAATGCAAAATTGTGTTTTGCAAGAAAATGAAGAATATGTAAAATTGTGGGTACAGAACATATTGAGAGCTGCCCGCAAATATTATTAATAGCTATCATGGCTATGGTAGTGTCCAAATCAGAAAATTTCATATAGGCATAATTTTCTCATTCCAGTATCTGATTCACTTAAAATTTCCTCTTATCTGTTTCTTGGATATCAGGACTACATTGAGGTTTTGATTTCCTTTTAAAAATCTTGCTTTTATCATATTTCATTTGCAAATGTGAACAAGTCTTTAAAATAAACTATCGACCCCCCCCCCCAAAAAAAAAAAAAATGCTTTGAATCTCACGATGAGTATGGATAATCAAACTTTTATAGAGTTCAAGAGTTATTTTTCATTTTCATGGAGAATAAATGAATATGATATGAATGCATGTTTGCTGTCCTTACAGAAACAACTAAAACTAAAAGAAGTAGCTCAAAGCAAATCCTGTCAAACATTTCTCAAAAGAAATTGATCTTGCAATGCAAATATTGTAATCCTAAAAATCACTAGATATACACATACATGTATACTAGCAATAATTAATACATGATACCTGTGGTGGTCGTGGAATATAAGTGAAATTCGTACTAACTCCTTTAAAAAAAAATTTTAAAAATCACCATCTGACTGGGCGTGCCGTTCACCCACAATTTAAGGGACAAAGCCTCGTGGGTACATCATTCACAGGTCACCATCTCCCAGACAGGAATTATACCTACGCACAATAGATACCACAACCACCTGTATGACATGCTAACAACATAATAAGTTTGAAATATCATGAATATGATATAAGGAAAAAGGATGTATATCTTCTAAGCTAAATCTGACATACAATACTTAGCCATCATAGAAATCTGTTTCTGTGCAAACATGCTTCACCTATCTAAAAACAGATTAAGAGAAAAAATGTTTTTATCTTTTCACAGTACAGAATTAAATGTTTATTCGAATTTCATTTTGCTATAAACAGGAAAAAACAGAGGCAAGACGCATGCTTCAAAGAAAATTGCTCCGCTGTCAATTTCTACAAAAAACAAAGTCTGAACATCAACTTTGATCAGACACTATACCATTATCATAATAATTAACTTTAATAGTGAACCGTATATTGGGAAGAAAAGACAGAGAAAGAATGCAAACTGCATAATCTCGTCAGTATTGTTTGCATTCCAGATGAGTCTTTTTGTGACACACCTTTTCACTAAGATGCCTAAACATAGCACCACCCCTAACACTACTCTTAGTATTCATTAAGAACTTAAACCCTAAACCCATTTATCTTTGATGAAATGAAGCCTGGAGCAATTGTCGAAGGAGCATTTGTCGAAGTACACCCCCCCCCCCAAAAAAAAAAAAATATGAATGAATAAATAAATAATAAAATAAGGAATAAGAAAAAAAAGCATAAAAATATTATAAACACAACAAAAAAGTAACTCCCCCTAATTAAAAATAGCATAACTTTTTCACGAAAAAGTTTTGAGCAAAATAATTTGGCAGGAGTATTCCTACGCTTACTGACTAACTCCGGTGTGAAAATGAGAATGATCTATCAAGTTATGCATGAGTGAGCAGATATCAAAGGCAAAAATGTCACTTTTCAAAAGTCACAAGAGTCATTTTAGGGGGTCTGTGAAACAAAACTTTGACGAATTTGGTTTCTTCCATTGTTCGACCCCGTCATGCCTATCCCAGACAGTTTTCATATTTATCACAGTTGGTTGAACATAATTTTTTTTGAAGAAAGTGATCTTCAGCTCTCCTAAATCTACAAAATCCATTCAGTTTATGGAAAGAATTGGTATCGACCAACATGAGTCAGCACATCATGTGAAAATACTGGGCAGTCATTTTTCCGGCATTAAACAGTAATTTTTCAACATTTCTTGCTTCATCGTTAAAAATGTTCTCACTCAACCATGACACAATCTCAATAAAGATCAATAGCACTTAAACAGCACCAGAAAAAGCTTGTTTCACAGATTCCCCAAAATGACTCGTGACTTTTGAAAAGTGACATTTTTGCCTTTAATGTCTGCTCACTCATGCATGACTTGATGGATCAATCTCATTTTCACACTGAAGATAGGCGATAAGTATAGAAACACTCCTGCCAAATTATTTTGCTAAAAACTTCTTCGTTAAAAAGTTATGCTGTTTTGAATTAGGGGGGGAGTTACTTTTTTTGTTATGTTTATATATATATATATATATATATATATATATATATATATATAATGGATATCAAGTATCAAGGAAAATTTCTTCAATTATAACTTGACATAAGAAAAGGTTCCCCATAGGACAGGAATAAAGCAGAACGTTTTCATTTTTTGTATGGACGCCAAATGAAAAAGGTCTCCATTACTACTAGGTGAAAAATGTTTTCCAGTTTTTGTTACTATTTACAATATGTAGTGCAATATCCAAACAAACAAAGCTAGATCTGACGTGTCATGAGTATAAAGAAAAATGAGAGGAATTACTGCCTAAAACCCCCCAAACCTGATATTACAATCCCTAGCTGAAATGGTAAAAATAAGCAGAAGGAAAAGTACCTTCAAATTTAATCTTACATAAGTATTCAAAATAAGCAAAACTACATTCGATTAGTATTCATTAAGAACAGTTTCAGAGGGATCGGGGAAGTATTAATTGCTCCATTGAATATCAACAGTATTCACATGACAATCTCGGCATGGGGAGAAAATACCAACAGAAAAATGAAGAGAAAAATGAGAGATTCTAGGAGAAAAAACTCTGACAATCTGATTCAAATAATAAGCAAATCTAAATATAGAGCCATTACGAAAAGCTAGAAGGCAAAATATGATGGAAATGGGAAAATTGGTAGAAGAGTATAAAAAATGTATGAGATGATGGGTAAGAAAAGGGATGAGAGGATAGATGAGAGGATAGATGAGAGGATAGATGAGAAGATGGATGAGAGAATGGATGAGAGAATGGAATGGATGGGTTAGAGGTTAGGTGAGAGGATGGGTGAGAGGATGGGTGAGAGGATGGGTGAGAGGATGGGTAAGAGGATGGGTAAGAGGATGGATGAGAGGATGGGTAAGAGGATGAGTAACAATGGGTTAGAGGATGGGTGAGAGGATGGATGAGGAAAGATGAGACGATGGATGATAATATTCGGTTAGCTGGTTAGAGAATTAGCAAGGGCATGGGTGAGAGGATGGATAAGTGGGAAGAGAGGATGGTAAAGAGGATGGGTAAGAGGATGGGTGAGAGGATGGGTGAGAGAATGGGTTAGAAGATGGGTTAGAGGATGAGTGAGAGGATGGGTGAGAGGATGGGTGAGAGGATGGGTTAGAGGATGGGTTAGAGGATGGGTAAGACGATGGATGAGGGTAGATGAGAGCACGGGTGAGAGGATGGAGAAGATTGGTGAGACGATGGACGAGAGGATGGAATGGATGGATGAGAGGGTCGATCAAAGAATGGGTAAGAGGATGGGTAAGAGAATGGGTGAGAGGATGGAGAGGATTGGTGAGAGGATGGATGAGAGGATGGATGAGAGGATGGAGAGGATGGATAAGAGGATGGGTGAGAGGATGGGTTGAGGATGGGTTAGAGGATGGGTTAGAGGATGGGTTAGAGGATGGGTAAGACGATGGATGAGGGTAGATGAGAGCACGGGTGAGAGGATGGAGAAGATTGGTGAGACGATGGACGAGAGGATGGAATGGATGGATGAGAGGGTTGATCAGAGAATGGGTAAGAGGATGGGTAAGAAGATGGGTGAGAGGATGGAGAGGATTGGTGAGAGGATGGGTGAGAGGATGGGTGAGAGGATGGATGAGAGGATGGGTGAGAGGATGGGTGAGAGAATGGGTAAGAGGATGGGTGAGAGGATGGAATGGATAGGTGATAGGATGGGTGAGAGGATGGGTAAGAGGATGGGTAGTAGGATGGGTGAGAGGATGGGTAAGAGGATTGGTGAGAGGATGGGTCAGAGGATGGGTGAGAGGATGGGTGAGAGGATGGGTAGTAGGATGGGTGAGAGGATGGGTAAGAGGATGGGTGAGAGGATGGGTTAGAGGATGGGTGAGAGGATGGGTGAGAGGATGGGTGAGAGGATGGGTGAGAGGATGGGCGAGACGATGGGTGAGAGAATGAGTAGCAGGATTGGTGAGAGGATGGGTCGGAGGGAGGGTGAGAGAATTTGTAATAGGGAAGGAATTCATGTAAGAATAGAGGGTAAAATGACATTGTAGGAAAGAATAAAAATGGAAAGAGAATTAGAGAAATTTAAAGTGTTAAAGTGTGGAAGGAAGAGGTGGAAATAGAAAGAAAAACATGAAGAGACAGCAAAGAGGTTGTCTACTGTTTCTTATTCTATAAAAATCCTTGCTGCAATGGAGAGAAGGGTGCCACAGTGACTAACCATGATAAACCCAACGAATAGCTGTAGCTTCTACGCATTAAACCAACTCATACATGTTGTGTTGACTTCTCAAGTCAACTCTCTTGCCACCTAAGAAGATCGACGGGTATTCATATGACATATCAAGAACTTATTCTTTATATGACATAGCAAGAATATACATGATATATGCAAGCTGAGTTCCAGCTGCTTGGATGCCATTATGCATGGCAATGGAACAGAGTATAGCAGCTGCACACGCACAGAAGGGAATACAGCACAGGAGAGGGAGAAAGTAAGACAATGATGCTACACTTCTCAGATACATGTGTCACAATCAGCTACTGCAGTATCAAGAATAAGAGAAAGACGGAGAGAGAGAGAGAGAGAGAGGGGGGGGGGAGATAGAGGTGTAGGAAATTGAAATTGTGAACTGTATCTGATTAACGGCAAATGCATAATTCCATTGAATTTGGGAATCTTTTGTGACATATCAGAAAACGGTTGTTTCAAAGAATAAAGAGCGAGTTTCATATACGGAAAACAAAATTGGTATTCAAATGAAAACAAAAAAAATCAGTAAAGACTCCGAATAATACAAGAGGTAATTTTCATTATTGGGACCTAATATACGATATAAAGGAGAAGAATAGTAGCGGAAAAAGTACAGGTATACATGATATTAAAAGTACGACACACAGAGTTGCTGTTTTTGCCTTCTTAATCTTTTTTTTTTTTCATTGAAAAAAAAAAAGACTCGAGTCGAATCGATTCATTTATTTTATCTATTTTTACATACAAATTCTCATGTGTTATTTATTCTTCATTTTTCATTTATCTAACATTTGGAGAGTCATATTTTGTGTCCTAGATGATTCATTTATATTGCAATTTGCAACATTAAACCCAGATTTGATTTTTCCATAAAATACTAATTAAATGAAAAGAAAACAATAACTACGTAATGATATAGGCTTTTAAAGAGGTATTGAGAGAGTTTCAATCAAGCAATTAGAAAGCAGAAGTGGTATTCCAAAGAATGGAGGAATGACTATCTACATGATCGATAAAAACTAAGTTTGTGAACAAATCCAATATTGGGTAATGAATACGATTGTTTCAAAGAGTAATGAGAGTGAGTTCTAGACAGAAAACAAAAGTGGTATTCAAATTTAAAAAAAAAAAAAAAAATCGGTAAAAACTTGAAGTATTGACAATGACTGGCCATCAGTCCACAAGAGAAATTTCAGATGTACTATAGAGACCCAGTTAAAATCATTTTATTTCAAATTATTTCATAATGCTATTGCAGTGAAGTCTTTCGTATTTAAAATTGACAGAAGTGAGTCACCACTGTGCTATTTTTGTGGTAAATACCCTGAAACTTTAAAACATATTTTTTTGTGAATGTGAAAAGGTCTTACCATTTTGAAAGAAGCTCACAGACTACATTGATAGTATTATTCATGAAACAGAAAATCCTGATATCAGTTTCATTTTGGGTTTTGATCAGTGGCGTAAATCTAAGAATATTCATTACCAAAGTTTGAATCCATTGTCAGATAAACAGATAAAACCAAGTGTTATATCATAAAACACATTAATATTGATATTATGCGTGTTTTTTGCCTTGCTATGCATGCTATTTGGGAAATTGTGAATGCGTTACTTAACAGTAGAAAGGGAGTCTAGGGAGAAGTAATGAAATTCGTGTGATAACACTTATATAAAACTGAAAATAGACCATGGTTGAAATTTATTTTGGGGGGCTGGCGCCCCCCAAGCCCCCCCCCCTCCAGTACGCCAGTGGTTTTGATATTGGTGGCAAACATGATATGTGTATTAATTTATTGTTTTTATGTCTTAAATTCTATATTATGAGATGCAAGTTTCAAGAAATTGATTTAGACTTTCAGGCTTTTATAACCTTTGTCAAAGTAAAACACAAAACAGAGTACTGTATTGCTGAAAAGAATAATAAGTTGGCACTTCATTTCAAGAAGTGGTCCTTTAATTTAGATTAATGCTTATCCCTTACAAATTATTGTTTTCTCCATATTCTGGAATCTGGATGCCTTTATGTATTTATCTATTATTTATTATTTATTGATTAATTTATTTACTTATTTATTTATTCTTTATCTTTTTGCTACTGAGAGAATTGTGTTTGTCTTGTGTATGTGTCGTCTTGTCATCAGTTGTGTAGATATTTTGTGCAGATATTTGAAGTAGTTATGAAGTTTTGTTGTTATTGTATATACTATTTTGTTTTACAATAAAAACATAAATACAAAAAAAACAAAAACTTGAGTTACAGGAGGAAATATTCATAAATGGGACCTAAGATTAAATACGATATAAAGGAGAAGAATAACAGCGTAGAATCTATACATGAAATTATAAGTATGACACACTACAGAATTTATCTCTGCCTTTTTTCAATTCATCTTCTTTCATTCATTTGAAATAAACCTTGGATTGGAATGATTTATATATTCTTATTACATTGATATTCTTTAAATTTATTTTAATCTATTACTTTTAAATATATTTCAAAATCCTCATTTTGCAAAAAATCATAAGTTCTGACAGGATAAAACACTGATTATTTATAATTCAATCTTTTTATTATCATTTTAGGGTCATGGGAAGCACTTCCAATCATATGAAAATTATTAATGTAGATCTCCTTGCACATGGAAGATTAAAAGATGAAACATTGCCAAAGAGATTTGATGTATCTATTGATTCACCTTGCTATGATCTTATTGGTTTTTTTTTTCATTCTTTATTTTTACAATCTATTATCATGATTATTTAATCTATCTAGAACGGGAAGCGATGCATATATTCAACATTTAATATAAGTCAGAAGTAATTTATCTATTCAATCTTCTCAGTTTAAGATGTTATTCTTTATCAAACTCATGTATTATTTACATCACATTCCTAGCACCAAGGGTTTTTTTTAATTGTTATTATTTTTACTGCATTTCTTGACATAGCTGCTGACAAAAGTTTATTTTCAGGTGACTTTTATGCACCATGCAATAGGTAAGTTTGTAATTGCATGTTTTGTGCATTAGGT
>CM057171.1:870038-891798 GCA_029962745.1 Echinometra lucunter
GTGTACCGCAATCATCCCCTTAAATATCAATGGATTGATCAAGTAATGAGCAGCAAATATGATACACAGATAATCTTGTCATCATTGCATATATAAATCCTCATTAGCATCAATGATACGTTATTGTTTTACGACAAATAAATAATCTGTTCGGTATTAACTTCAAATTATAACAAATGTAGCACAAAAATTTACAGTGATCATGGTGATATTGCATATAATAGTGACAACATAAATATCGATCACTGTTAGCATTTCAAGATGGTGAATTATTAATTCTGTACAAAATACATTTACAAATAAAAAACAATGAGTAAATATAAGATATTTTTTCGTATATTCATTAAGTTTTTTTTTAATTCATAACTTTGTTTTTTCCCACTTGAAATGTGCATGTAATTTTCATAATTGTCAAACTTTGACTTTTTTTTTCTTTAGCATGGCATAATTATACACAACTTAATTTGTTGTGTTTGAGCAAATTGAGCAACTAGATAACACTTCCACGTCTGGAAATGAAAATCATCTTTGCTGATGCAAAAGAGTTTACTCACCCACGTCTGAGATCATATACCCTATTGCATATCCAAGAAAAGTTCACATATGCACGTCTGCATACACAAACTTTATCTGCTGAAATAAAGAAAAGGCATTGGGACTTGAAAATGATTATGTTATTGGCAGAGGTTGAAAAGGCCATTTTAAAATGAGAATAACTTCCATCTTGGGCCCAGAG
Organism: Echinometra lucunter; assembly: GCA_029962745.1. NCBI lineage: Eukaryota > Metazoa > Echinodermata > Echinoidea > Camarodonta > Echinometridae > Echinometra > Echinometra lucunter. The sequence continues at coordinate 870,775 of CM057171.1, forward strand.
ATGGAAAGAAATCTCGGATTAGCTAAGAATTTCCTCTAAATTTCATCAGTATGGAATATCTCTGACTAAACATTGCAAGTGGGATGCATAGCAAAACTTTAAAAAAGAATTAAAAAAGAAATAAAAAAAAAAAGGTTCAATTCTTTTTTATTTGGTTACACACGTTAAATCGAAATAATTTATTGCACAATTTGTGATTAAAAATGATAACATATATGGTAAAGTCATGTGTAGCAACCTGACTTTTGCAACCCTAAGGCTGAATTAGATGAAAATTCACTATGTTTACCATGAAAAAATCATGTACAATTATTTAAAGCAAATCAAATTAACAAAACATATTCGAAGTATGGAGGTCATTACAGTGACTGTAGACAAAGAGTAATCGAATAGTAACATGATATTAAAGATAGACAGTACACATCATATCATATCAAATAGGAATACAAGTAGTTTATCAATAATGACAAATTATGCATCTGTAGGGTATAAGTTTTTTTTTTTACAACTGCAATAATTCTTAATATTTTCCAACATTGGCATTGTTATATCAAAGTAAACGGTAGTTTGAATATCCAGACAGGAATTACCCTTTCATATCATTATTAAATTTACTATGTTTACCATGAATTTAATGTGTCCAAATAAATTGAAGTCAAAGTTACATCTCTTCTGCTAGGAATGTGATGACTAACACCTTAGAGCATGTTTTTATTGATTGACTATTGCAATGATACTTTGATCTTTTTATGGAGCATATTGCATATTATACTGAACAAAAAGCAGTCTACCACTAATATTTTCCTAGTTTAAAACTACACACGTATTTTAAAGAGAATAAAGTATCCTAGTACCAACAATTACCAACGAATTGAATTTAACCATAGAATTAGAGCTGTTTTAATGAGAAACTGAAATATTCTTGTTGTACTATTTTATATTATGACGAAAATCGTATGAAGGAATGAAGGGGTGGTCTTGCTGTAATTCTGTATTCAAACAGGAAAGTATATCATTAGACCATTATGAGATAATGCAAGTAACATTCGTGGTGAATCTGATTGGAAGCAAACCTAGATATTAATGTATGATGAAAGGGTACGGATAATCCTTTCTTTGAACTCCGATATTCAAAAACTGATCATGAATACAAAAGAAAAGTAAAATAGTAACTTTTAAGAATTCCTTATTAAGTAACAGAAAAGAAAATACGTGTACATAGCTTACGTGGGACAATATTTTGCTTTAAATTCTATATACAGGAATTTTTTTTAAAAAATAACTTGTAAATGTGTTCTAAGAGTAATAGGCATTTTGATTAGATAGTGATACGTTTCCATATAATTCAAGGGAAAAAGCAATGGGGCACATTTTTTGGATTTGATCCTAATAAGCAGTTACAAATGAGTAAAATTAAACTAGTAATTATTTAGAAAAAGAATGTGAATATTCTTTACAATGTGATAAACAGTATTCATTCAAATTTAGATGAATGTAGTTAATTAGTTATTTGGAGTAGGAGTATACCATTGAACTAGCCCACATGAGCTCTCAGTGAGAATCTGCTATTGAGCGCATCAAATGATTCTATAAATGTCTGGTGAGGCTATTCTTCAACATTAAAAAAAAAAGTTTTACAAGAGAGGGAGAGAGAGATTTTCAAAGTGAGTGGATGGGGAGGGATGGAAATTTTATTTTGAATTTAATATGTCTTATTCAAAAGTGGAAACAAGAATATATAAAGAAAAGTAGGGAAAGAAGCCGTCAATAAACATATCTACTCTGTGTACTAAACAAGCAAATCAAGAATGTTTAAAGTGTTGCAGAGAGAGAGAAAGAGCAATTTTGGAAAATTTGAATCTGATGAAAACAAGCTTATCTTGATTTCATAAGTCATCACTACAAAGGGTAAAGTACAGACAAAGAGAGAGAGAGAGAGAGAGAGCACGCGCGATAATTTCTGCTTTAATTTAAACAATCATGCTAATCTTCATGCCATAGGATATGATTACCATAGCTAAAAGAGAGCAGAAATAATTGTTTTAAATACAAGCGTGCACATATACATTAAAACAATTCATTGCGAATCCATTTAGATAAATCAATAAATCAACGCTTCAGATATAATGGTCATTATAAAGGGCAAGGTACAGACAGAAACAGAGACAGAGAGGGAGCAAATGATTGTTTTCTTTAATTCCTACAATTGTTTCTAAAGTACTTTTCATAATACCTAATTACTACCCGCGAAAGATAATGGAAATAAATGTCTTGAGAGAAATACAAACAAAAATGCAAATCTACATAAGAACAATCGATAGCGCATTCATTTTTAGAGAAAGTAGACTTCGAACTGCGATATACACTATAAAAACAAGCAAAGGAAAAAATGATATATTATTTTTCCTTTGAATTAGATATTGGCATTTGCAAGAGCAAACGAAATATGACATGTCTTTGTCCTGAGAAGAGAGAGAGAGAGAGAGAGAGAGAAGGTTTGTAAAGAAAATAAAGGTATTAAATGATTATAAAGAGAAAATTGTTTGCTCCTGAATCAGCACAGTATATTATGAGAAAACAAGTCGTGATAATAAAAAGTAACAGGAAGGTAGGTGATATAGTCTATTGATTGGAATCAGACAAGAAATTTGTAATTGTACATATAAAAAAGATAAGTACATGTATAATAAAAAAGAATAATGGACAGATAATTGGGATAAATTTTGACAGCAATGAAATGCATCGTGGATATAGAGAGAAAGGGGAGAATGAGATGTGAATCTGTATGTAGTATTCAATGGAGCAAATCTACAAAAGCTTTCGAGAAGGGGAAATTATTATCAGTCATGAGGAAAGAGATGATGCTATCTTACTGTAATCTTGCATGGACCCAAATTTACAAAAGAGTGCGACTAATTCAAATCAATTACAACTCTTTAAAAACTTAGGCTCTGATAAACAGTACCTAAGAAAGCATGTGACATGTTTCTTGTTAAAAACAGTAAAGAAATTAAGATTCTTACGAGTAGTAACAAAAACTAGAATGTCATTTTCACCGGGACCCAATAAAATAATAAATAAAGAAACCCAGAATAATGCAGATACTCTTCATTTTTGAAATACAAAATGAAAGCTTTCTGCATTCCTAAAACAAAGTTTATATATAAAGAAAACATATCACAATATATTGGAGTGAATATGAAACATGTTCAAGCAAGCAAAATGAAATAAACATGTTTTTAAAAAAGAAAAAAAAATCCATCACTCAATTTTTACAGGCAAGCCCCAAATAAAAAATAAACCCAGAATAGTGCAGATACCACTAGGAACATGGCGGACAAAGAAAGCCGACAAAATAAACAACCTCTCAATCTATCCTTCACAATAGTTCTAGTAGTCAAAAGAACATCCCTTCACAGCTATTTTGTTTAATCATGTAGTTCCAGGTGAATATGCATGAATATGCATGTGACACCTGTTCCACATATTTTAGACAATAGCAGTAAAGGGATGTTCTTTTGACTACCAAAACCATTGTGAAGGGTAGAATGATGGTTTGTTTATTTTGTCCGCTTTCTTTGTCCGTCATGTTCATAGTGTACCTTTCATTTTTTTTAAAATGAAAATGAAAAATATCTGCATGGTTCCTAAAAAAAAGTCTATTTTAAAGAAAAAACAAATTCAGTATATTCTGATATTGGAGTGAATATGCAAAAATGTTTAAGCAAGCAAAATGAAATAAACATGTTTTTTTTAAAAAGGAAAAAAAAAATCCACCAATCAATAAGAACTGATGTAGAGTACATAAAAGGGTATGCACAGGAGTGGTTCCGGGAGTTACTGGGGGATTGAAGGATTTTAATGTATATTAAAATCTATAGGTAAAAATGCACCTATATCGTCCCCCCCCCCCAAAAAAAAAAAAAAAAAAAAAAAAAAAGCGGGGGGGGGGGTAGGCTTGAGCCCCCAAAGCCCCCATAGGACCGCGCCTGAGCATGTGACACGTTACACCTATTGCTTATCACAAACAATAAAGAAATTCTTACTTGTCATGCTAGTAGTACGAAGTCATTTTTAACCTCCCACCAAAAAAAATAATAAATAAAACTAAATAAAATGAAATAAAATAGAATAAAAAAAATAACACAGGAAATATGCGGATACTTTTCATTTTTCAATGAAAACGAGAAAAATCTCTGCAATATACCTGGAAAAAAGGGTGTTATAAATTTTTCATCATGTCTGGAGTGAATATGAAAAAAAAAAGTTCAAAATAAGCAAAATAGTAGTAACATTTATCTTTTTACAAGTAGAAAAAATATTCTTCCTCTCATTCTGATGTAACATAACACGTTACAAAAGAAACTGCAAAGAAAGAATGAGAATACCAATAACTCTTTCTTTAGAATCTGATAAAATACCATTAGAACAAGCAAATCTACGTTCTAAAAAGGATCGGTCAAAATAACCATTGTGTTGGGGAATATATGTGTCCGACCAAAAAATAATGGTGAAGATTGACGAAATTATTGGTTAAAATGTACCAAAATTTTAATTGATTATGACCATTTTTTTTTTTTTTGTGGTCGGACACATATTAACCAACACATTGATTATTTTGACCAGTCCTTTAAATTTAGAGTGTAATATTAATACAAATAAAGCAGATCAAAGCTGTTGTGAATATGATATACCTGTAACAACAAACAGGGATTAAAAAAACTAAACTTTTATTTTCGAATAATAACTGAAAAAAAAAATCTAGGATAAATGCAGACCCTTTTAATTTTGCTGTCATGGTGACTGCCAAAAGTGAAAAAAAAAATAATACGGAGTTTAATATAGAAACATAAGGATTCTATCAAAATATTTTTTCATTTGAAAGGAAACCCCATGGAATCTTTTATTCATGAAAAAAAAAATCCAGGATTAATGCCGAAACTTTTCATGTTTATATTCATGAAAAGTCTGCATCACTCCTGTGTTAAAGAAGAATGCAACCCAGACATCAGTGTGCTTCCATTTAATGAAGAAGAACAAGAAGAGTAAACAGTGAAAGTTTGAGGAAAATCGGACAATCTGTTCAAGATTTATGAACTTTGAAAGTTTAAGTAAATCCTTAATATGGGGGTCCTTGAATTGGCAACTTTGCCAGCATCTGTGATGTCATCGTGGACAACTCTCCATTCATTTTGTACACAGAATTTAACGTTTTCTTCATTTTCAAGAAAAATAAAAATTCTTTGATTTATTGTTGGGAGTATGACATGACTATATTATTTCTGCAAGCATTTTGGGAAGAAAAATGTTGATTCCTTGCTTGAAATTTCATATAAATCATTTTTTTTTTTTTGGAAAAATTATGTACAAAATGAATGGAGAGTTGTCCATGATGACATCACAGATGCTGGCAAAGTTGCCAACTCAAGGATCCCCATAATAGGGATTTACTGAAACTTTCAAAATTCATAACTCTGAAACAGATTGTCCAATTTTGCTCAAACTTTCACTGTTTACTCTTCTTGGTCATCTTTATTCACTAAGAGCACACTGATGCCTGGGTTGCATTCTCCATAAAACAAGTTGTTTTTTTTAATTAGCATTTCAAATTCTGTTCTTGTTCACTCCATTTACGGTATAATATTCAAACAAGCAAGTCTAGATTTTGATGAATTTTGAATCTGATTTTCATGATTATACAACGATGGATCAAAAACCCTGAGAAAGGACAAAGGTATAGTCCACAGCTAATATTATAGAACATTAACAAAAGCGATACCCTGAAAATATAAAATGGCAGATATTGTAGATCCTTCAAATCATACATACAAATAGAAAACCTGAGATATTTCTAATGGTCATGGAAGCCACAGAAACCTATGCTAAGCCCTAAGAAAAAAAAAAATCTACACCTGACTGGGCGTGCCGTTCACCCACAGTTTAAGGGACGGGGCCCGGTGGGCACATAATTCACAGGTCACCATCTCCCAGCCAGGCACTGCCTACACTAAATATCACGACCATTAGAAACCAGTTTGACATCTGATGCCCCCCCCCCCCAAGGAGTTGTCTTGAAGCCCGAATCTTGAATTCCTGGAAAACTGATGATAGCAAATAATTGCATGGCAGGCTTCTCCTGGAATGGAGTGTAGTGGAAGCTAAAGTCAGTTCTTGGATCTTGTAGTATGCACATGCCAGTATGCCTGGGTGACCACAAGGAGTAGATATAGTATATCGTCCAGGTTGATGAAAGGATGGAAGATAACAGGATGGCGGGAAAATAAAGGAAGTGATGAAACTTTCTCCTAGTAAGTCGATGAATCTACAACCTTCAGTGGAAGTTCTTTATTTTGATGCTATCCAGTAGCTTCAAAGATGTTGCCCTAATGCCACAAAGGATTGTTGAGGGTATATTAACACTCCAAACATTGCCAAAGGGGGGAGATACAAGTATCAGAATAGTAGACAACCCCGACCGTAAATGACACACCAAGTATAACCTTTGATTCTTTTCAACAATATGAATACCGAGATATACTGAGACAAGACCAGTGTTGTAGTGATGCTGATGATGGTGACACATTTAATCACAAATGATACTTTCCCATTACTTGTTTTTTTAAGCTAAATTATTTTAACTATCCATACAAGAGTAATCTTAAAAAAAAAAAAAAAAAAAAAAAAAGCCTCACAGGCTGAATCTGGGCTCCATCTTATAAAGAGTTGCAATTTGAACTAACCAAATTAAAATCAATCACAAATCTGTTCGAATGAGATAGGAAGTGAGAATGATTTCAAGTTGTGATCCACTAGATAAAACTTCGACTTGATATCAGTCGCGCGACCCTGTACTAAAGGAGACGAATCGATTAATATCAAGTTGCGATCCATTTGATGGAATGCGACTTGAAATCAATCACAACTCTGTACTAATGATACAGTGTGAGATCGATTTCAAGTTGCAATCCATTTGATGGTATTGCGACTTGAAATCAATCAACTCTGTACTAATGAGACAGTAGGTGTGATTGATTTCAAGTTGCAATCCATTTGATGGTATTGCGACTTGAAATCAATCAACTCTGTACTAATGACACAGTAGGTGTGATTGATTTCAAGTTGCAATCCATTTGATGGAATGCGACTTGAAATCAATCACAACTCTGTACTAATGAGACAGTAGGTGAGATCGATTTCAAGTTGCGATCCATTTGATGGTATTGCGACTTGATATATCAATCGCAACCCTGTACGAGAGGAAATGAATGGATTAATATCAAGTTGCTTTTAATTTGAATGAATTGCAAATGATTATAAGATGGGGCACTGATCATATGTAATATTCTATTTTCAAGGCTCTAAAAGCATGATCACCAAACCATCCCAAGATTATTGCAGGCTATTTTCATTTATGTGTTTCATGATGAATGAGATTAGAAGGGTCTGCATTATTCCCAGGTGAATTATGTCTAACAAGCGGTATTTGCAAGTTATCAGCAAAATTATGATAACCCCCCCCCCCCAAAAAAAAAAAAAAAAAAAAAAATTAAAGTGAAAAAAAAATAATGATAATTTTTACTCGTATATTCATGATGAATGAACGAAGAGAGTTTGCAAAAATCCTGTATTATTTACAATTCACTTTAAACTTCACTTGATTTTTATTTATTCATTTATTATTACTTTGGGGGGGGGGGTAGCATAACCTCGCTTATAACTTTTTAGTAAGTGCTTCTTGTGATTTTTTTGGGTTGTATTTAATAAAATTTAAATCATTTTCCTGTTCCTCACATTCCCAGCAAATTTTCATCTACTCTAGGATTAGAATATTCATGCAATTACATCTAACAGTTCAAAAAAGTTAGAAATATCTCTCGTATTAAATTTGAGACAACAGAAACAATCTAGATCCTCTTCATATTTATGTGAATAGGAATGAAAATAGCCTGCACCAGTTAAAAAAAGAAAAAAAACTTTCCCCATTTTATTTCTTCTATTCACCCTTATAGATCCCATTCACCCTATAGGCATGATAGGTAGAGTAATAAAAAAAATCAAACTTAGACTTGACAAATAATTGTAAAAAAAAGTAACAAACATGACAGAGATTAACTTTCATTTCGAATCTTTTCTACAGATTTAAATCTAAATATGCACATAATGATAAATGCTTGCAAATTGAAATACATAAAGGCAATAATTTTGCAGAGTGAATAGGAAAAAAAAATGAAACTTTAAAAAAAAAAAGCCCAAGCAAGCAAAACCTCAGGTTTTTCAAACCTTTTCAGTTTAGTGATATTACAAGAAGAAAAAAAAAGAGAAAAGTTTTGTAAAACCTGTGACTTTGTTTTCGGGGACGAAAAATTATGTTTCTTAATTGAAAGAAAGGTGTGTCAATTTCAAAAAGACTTTACAATCATGTTCTTTGTTTACCCTTAATGTTCATATTCACTCCATTTTATGGCTTGTTCACACATGCCTCGGTCTGCCGGTTAGCCGTGGAAACGGAAATAAAACAAAGGTAGTTGATTTTGTGTATTGAATAAATGGCAAGGGGAAATCTGGGTGAAATAATTTTTAAATCAAAGCTAAGACGGAATCAAACATCAGCAGAAATCGGACACTAAGAAAGAAATAATGGCTATATGAGATTTACTATCTTTACATTACCATATCTATTAATGGCATCAGCTTGTGGACAACTCTCAAGATATTTTTACACACAAAAAAACAAAAAAGAAAAGCCTTGTTATTAACATTTTCATTTTGCTCAGGATTTGTACATTTTCTTGAGCCAAACTAAAAATATACTGTAGCAGTGTTTCCTCCACAAATATCCGGGATAAGGGCAATGCAAAATTGTGTTTTGCAAGAAAATGAAGAATATGTAAAATTGTGGGTACAAAATATTGAGAGCTGTCCGCAAATATTATCAATACACTATGAACATGACGGACAAAGAAAGCGGACAAAATAAACAACCCCTCATTCTACCCTTCACAATGGTTCTGGTAGTCAAAAGAGCATCCCTTCACTGCTCTTATCCGAAATATGTGGAACAGGTGTAACATGCATATTCACCTGGAACTACTGATTAAACATTATTGAATATGCATGTTACACCTGTTCCACATATTTCGGATAAGAGCAGTGACGGGATGCTCTTTTGACTACCCGAACCATTGTGAAGGGCAGAATGAGAAGTTGTTTATTTTGTCCACTTTCTTTCTTTCTCGGTCATGTTCATAGTGGTAGGTATCATGGCTATGGTAGTGTCAAAATCAGAAAATTTCATACAGGCATAATTTTCTCATTCCAGTATCTGATTCACTTAAAAATTTTCTCTTATCTGTTTCTTGGATATCAGAACTACATTGAGGGTTTTGATTTCCTTTTAAAATTCCTGCTTTTATCATATTTCTTTTGCAAATGTGAACAAGTCTTTAAAATAAACTATCGACCCCCCCCCCCAAAAAAAAAAAAGAAAATAAAAAAATGCTTTAAATCTCACAATGAGTATGGATAATCAAACTTTTTCATGGAGAATAAATGAATGTGATATGAATGATATGAATGCATGTTTGCTGTCCTTACGGAAACAACTAAAACTAAAAGAAGTGGCTCAAAGCAAATCCTGTCAAACATTTCTCAAAAGAAATTGATCTTGCAATGCAAATATGGTAATCCTAAAAATCACTAGATATACACATACATGTATACTAATAATAATTAATACATGATACCTGTGGTGGTCGTGGAATATAAGTGAAATTTATGCTAACTCCTTTAAAAAAAAAAAAAAATCACCATCTGACTGGGCGTGCCGTTCACCCACAGTTTAAGGGACAAAACCCCGTGGGTACATCATTCACAGGTCACCATCTCCCAGACAGGAATTATACCTACGCACAATAGATACCACACCACCTGTATGACATGCTAACAAGATAATCAGTTTGAAATATCATGAATACGATATAAGGAAAAAGGATGTAAGCTAAGCTAAATCTGACATACAATACTTAGCCATCATAGAAATCTGTTTCTGTGCAAACATGCTTCACCTATCATAAGAGAAAAAATGTTTTTATCTTTTCAGAGTACAGATTTATATGATTATTCTAATTTCATTTTGCTATAAACTGGAAAAAACCAGAGGCAAGACGCATGCTTCAAAGAAAATTGCTCCGCTGTCAATTTCTACAATAAACAAAGTCTGAACATCAACTTTGATCAAACACTATACCACTATCATGATAATTAACTTTAATAGTGTACCGTATATTGGGAAGAAAAGACAGAGAAAGAATGCAAACTGCATATCTTGTCAGTATTGTTTGCATTCCAGATGAGTCTTTTTGTGACACACCTTTTCACTAAGATGCCTAAACATAACCCCAACCCTAACACAACTGTATCCCTTAAACCCTAAACCCATTTATCTTTGATGAAATGAAGCCTGGAGCAATTGTCGAAGGAGCATTTGTCGAAGTACACCCCCCCCCCCCCCAAAAAAAAAAAAAAAAAATGAATGAATAAATAAAAAATAAAATAAGGAATAAGAAAAAAAAACATAAAAATATGTTAAAATATATATATTATGGATATCAAGTATCATAAAGGGAAATTTCTGCAATTATAACTTGACATAAAAAAAAGGTTTCCCATAGGAGAGGAATAAAACGGCACAGGAATAAAGCAGAACTTTTTCATTTTTATGGATGTCAAATGAAAAAGGTCTCCATTACTACTAGGTGAAAAATATTTTCCAGTTTTTGTTACTATTCACAATATGTAGTGCAATATCCAAACAAGCAAAGCTAGATCTGACGTTTCATGAGTATAAAGAAAAATGAGAGGAATTCCTGCCTAAAACCCCCAAACCCTGATATTACAAGCCGTAGCAGAAATGGTCAAAATAAGTAGAAGGAAATGTACCTTCAAATCTAATCTTACATAAGTATTCAGAGTAAGCAAACTACATTTGCTTAGTATTCACAAAGAACATTTTCAGGGGGAATAGGGAAATATCAATTGCTCCATTGAATATGAACAGTATTCACATGACAATCTCGGCATGGGGAGAAAATACCAATAGAAAAATTAAAAATGAGAGATTCTAGGAGAAAAATTCTTACTATCTGATTCAAATACTAAATAAGCAAATCTAAATATAGAGTCAATACAAAAAGCTGGGCGGCAAAATATGATGGAAATGGGAAAATGGGTAGAAGAGTATAAAAATGGATGAGAGGATGGGTAAGGAAATGGATGAGAGGATAGATGAGAAGATGGATTAGAGGACGGATGAAAGGATGGGTGAAAGGATGGGTGAGAGGATGGGTGAGAGGATGGGTAAGAGGATGGGTAAGAGGATGGATGAGAGGATGTGTAAGAGGATGAGTAACAATGGGTAAGGGGATGGGTGAGAGGATGGATGAGGAATGATGAGAGGATGGATGAAAGTATTCGGTTAGCAGGTTAGAGAATTAGTAAGGGCATGGGTGAGAGGATGGATAAGTGGGAAGAGAGGATGGAGAGGATGGAAAAGAGGAGGGGTAATAGGATGGGTGAGAGGATGGGTTAGAGGATGGGTTAGAGGATGGGTTAGAGGATGGGTTCGAGGATGGGTAAGAGGATGGATGAGGATAGATGAGAGGACAGGTGAGAGGATGGAGAAGATTGGTGAGAGGATGGATGAGAGGATGGAATGGATGGATGAGAGGATGGATGAGAGAATGGGTAAGAGGATGGGTGAGAGGATGGGTGAGAGGATGAATGAGAGGATGGGTGAGAGGATGAATGAGAGGATGGGTGAGAGGATGGAGAGGATTGGTGAGAGGATTTGTGAGAGGATGGATGAGAGGATGGGTGAGAGGATGGAGAGGATTGGTGAGAGGATTGATACGAAAATGGAGAGGATGGGTAAGAGGATGAGTGAGAGGATGGAGAGGATGGATAAGAAGATGGAGAGGATGGATAAGAAGATGGAGAGGATGCGTAAGAGGATGGATGAGAGGATTGGTAAGAGGGTGGATAAGAGGATGGGTGAGAGGATGGATAAGAAAATGGAGAGGATGGGTAAGTGGATGGGTGAGAGGATAGGTTGAAGGATGAGTAAGAGGATGGGTAGTATGATGGGTGAGAGGATGGGTGAGAGGATGGGTGAGAGGATGGAATGGATAGGTGAGAGGATGGGTGAGAGGATGGGTAAGAGGATGGGTAGTATGATGGGTGAGAGGATGGGTGAGAGGATGGGTGAGAGGATGGGTGAGAGGATGGGTGAGAGGATGGGTGAGAGGATGGGTGAGAGGGTGGGTGAGAGGATGGGTGAGAGGATGGGTGGAAGGAAGGGTGAGAGGATCTGTAACAGGGAAGCAATTCGTGTAAGAATAGAGGGTAAAAAGAATAAAAATGGAAAGAGAATTAGAGAAATTTAAAGACAGTTAAAGTGTGGATGGAAGAGGTGGATATAGAAAGAAAAACATGAAGAGAGAGCATTGAAAGAGAAAGCAAAATGGATGTCCTCTGCTTCTTACTCTATAAAAATCCTTGCTGCAATGGAGAGAAGGGTACCACTGTGACTAACCATGATAGACTCTACGAATAGCTGCAGCTTCTATATGCATTAAACCAATATACAAATTTTGCGTTGACTTCTCAAGTGTTCCTTTAGCCAACTAAGAAGATCGACTGGTATTTATATCACATAGCAAGAACTAATTCTTTATATGACATAGCAAGAATATACATGATATATGCAAGCTGAGTTCCATCTGCTTGGATGCCATTATGTATGACAATAGAACAGAGTATAGCAGCTGCAAACGCTCAGAAGGGAATACAACACAGGAGAGGGAGAAAGTAAGATAACGATGCTACACTACAGAATAAGAGAAAGAAAGAGGACAGAGAGAGAGGGGGGGGGGGAGTAGGATGTTGTGAACTGTGTCTGATTACTGGGAAATGCATAATTCCATTGAATTTGGGAATCTTTTGTGACATATCTGAAAAAGGTTTCATTTAACCAGGAAAACATCTACAAATACTGACTTAAGGCAAAAAAAAAACAACAACAACCAAACCCCCCCCCCCACACACACATAAAAAAACCCTCCAACAACCAAAAACAAAAACAAAAAGATTTTTTTTTTTTAATGTGCCCAACCAAGTTGTGAATGACCATCGATACAAATTGCTTAGTAAGTAAAGAAATCCATTATTGGGTAATGAAAACGGTTGTTTCAAAGAATAAAGAGCGAGTTTCATGTACAGAAAACAAAATTGATATTCAAATGAAAAAAAAAAAATCAGTAAAGACTCTGAATAATACAAGAGGTATTTTTCATTTTTGGGACCTAAATTACGATATAAAGGAGAAGAATAGTAGCGTAAAAACTACAGGTATCCATGCTATTAAAAGTACGACACAGAGATTTAATGTTTTTGCCTTCTTAATCTCTTTTTTTTTTCATTGAAAAAAAAGACTTGAGTCGAATCGATTCATTTATTTTATTCTTTTTTTTTTTTTTTTTACATATTTTAAATTCTCATGTGTTATTCATTCTTTATTTTTCATTTATCTAACATTTGGAGAGTCATATTTTGTGTCCTAGATGATTCATTTATATTGCAATTTGCAGCATTAAACCCAGATTTGATTTTTCCATAAAATACTAATTAAATGAAAAGAAAACAATAACCACGTAATGATATGGGCTTTTAAAGAGGTATTGAGAGAGTTTAAATCAACTTATTAGAAAGCAGAAGTGGTATTCCAAAGAATGGAGGAATGACTATCTACATGATCGATAAAAACTGCTAAGTTTGTGAACAAATCCAATATTGGGTAATGAATACGATTGTTTCAAAGAGTAATGAGAGAGAGAGTTCTAGACAGAAACAAAAGTGATATTCAGATTTTAAAAATCGGTAAAAACTTGGAGTATTACAGGAGGAAATATTCATTAATGGGACCTAAGATAAAATACGATATAAAGGAGAAGAATAACAGCGTAGAAGCTATACATGAAATTAAAAGTATGACACACTACATTAGTTTATCTCTGCCTTTTTTCAATTCATCTTCTTTCATTCATTTTAAATAAACCTTAGATTGGAATGATTTATATATTTTTATTAATTGATATTCTTTAAATTTATTTTCATTTATTACTTTTAAATATATTTCAAAATCCTCATTTTGCAAAAAAATCATAAGTTCTAACAGAATATAACACTGATTATTTATAATTTAATCTTTTTATTATCATTTTAGGGTCATGGAAAGCACTTCGAATCATATGAAAATTATTAATGTAGATCTCCTTGCACATGGAAGATTAAAAGATGAAACATTGTCAAAGAGATTAGATGTATCTATTGATTCATCTTGCTATGATCTTATTTGTTTGTTTGTTTTTTCATTATTTTTTTTACAATCTATTATCATGATCATTTAATCTATCTAGAACTGGAAGCGATACATATATTCAACATTTAATATAAGTTGGAAGTAATTCATCTATTCAATTTTCTCAGTTTAAGATGTTATTCTTTATCAAACTCATGTATTATGTACATCACATTCCTAGCACCAGTTTTTTAATGTTATTATTATTTTTACTGCATTTCTTGACATAGCTGCTGACAAAAGTTTATGTTCAGGTGACTTTTATGCACCATGCAATAGGTAAGTTGTAATTGCATGTTTTGTGCATTAGGTGGAAAGTCCTTTTGAGAGTATGAACACTCACTGAGCAATTCCTGCCAATTTTAACCTTTTCATATACACAATGCAAACATGAATACGACAACTCTTATGAGCGGGATGATTGCAATACACCATAGATAAAGTTACAAATGTTGGCAACTTCTAAACAAGGTCTAAGGTTTAAAACCTGAAATATAACGATACAGCTATCAAACCTTTGTATCAAGGTTTCAAACCAATTATTATTTCTTGGTTTAAAACCAATTCATTATTTCTTGCTTTAAGAACCAAGAGGTAAACCTTGGAGGTATAAACATGCCTCCACCTGTGAACACGTGTAAATAAACAGGTCTGGTGAGTAGGAACATTGTCACAAGGTAGACACTGAAATACCTGCATACTTACCATGTGGGTATCCCTCGGCGAGGCCTGCTCTGTAAAGTGAATCAAGAAAAACAATGACTTTAATAGAGGAATGGAATATCACAGGCAAGGTGTGACCATGAAATCAAATATTGTTATACATAAGAAAATTTGTATGATCAAAATGTATTTTTTTTTTTTCATTTTGAAAGCTTTTGGTTTAGCACCTTTCAACTTAATCTTCTCATCTTCTTTATTGTTTTTCCATATTTTTCATTAGATTGAACATTCCTCATGCTTGGAAGAAAGGCTTACCTGCTCGGCCATGGATACAGGCGGGTCAAAGAATCGGGGATGGCCTCCGGCGTCTGGCCCCACTGACCACACCCAACCTTCTTAACGACCATGATAAAGCAGCGGGCCTGGTTTGAGTGGCCATGCAATACCCGTCTCGTCTTCCTCCCCACTACTCCTGTAGCGAGGCGTTTACGTCACGAGACCATCAGCAGTGTTCGACCAAGTATCCCCCCTCGGTCTCCCCCCTGCTGCCTCTGCGGATCAGTCTGTGAAAAAAAAAATGAAACGAGAGATAGATTGGTCAGTCTCAATTCACATTGTGTATAGTCTTTTACTACTACAAGCTGAAAACAGCTCTCTGTTAAATAGGAAAAGTTTTCAGAATATTGTAAACGATGCACTAGGGAATTGTTTTAATATATCATGTGAGAATTTTCCTGTGTATCAAAATACACTGCTTTCTAAACCTTAGATATCGGTAAAGAAAGAACGCCATGGATGGGAATGTTAAAGCTATTATTTACATAAACCCCGAAGCACAGAAAAGACGGTCCCTCTCACTTCCAAACTGCCCCCCCCCCCTTTTTTTTTATTTTGCTTAAAAAGTTAAACGGTTTTCCTCTTTAGTTGTCCGCATAATTTTTATATCTTGAAGTCTCCAATATCAAAATCTGCATAAAACTTTGAATATGGATATTATATTCTGAATATATAAATTGGTCGTTTTTATAATTTACTGTGATATTTTGGTCAACAATAATAAACAGAGAATGTGAAGCTTTAAATAATTTTACTCACTCCAGGCTACGGTCACACATTGCCTCGCCTTGCGGCAATCCGGGCCGACCTCCGCAGGTTCTGGTTGACCCGATTGGCGGCACGACGCTGCTCTCTAGCTGCCTCGAGCTGAGCGGCGGCGGCAGCTGCGATCTCCCGCGCTACCAGACGTGGTGACCTACGTCTCGGGTGAAGTCGCTCACGCTCCTCCTCCCGTCTACGCCTCTCCTCCTGCCGTTGACGATAGGCTGGAACGACCTCCGCTAGGCCGTGCTCGCGTCGCAACTTGTTGACTGTAATAAAACGAAAAAATTCAACCATTAATCATCAATATCTCCTCGACAAACGAACACTTGAGAATTTTTGTCGAGGGGAGGCGGGGGATGTTCTATTTTGAATCAGAGGACTGCTCATCATACAGTCATATGATTTTCTTTTGGAACTCAATTTTCGAAAATCCATCTCCCTTTAATACCTGTTGAGGGATTTCCCCTACAATAATTTTCCCTCTCTAAAAGTGGGCAACGCTTCTGGCCCCCTTCCCTGTATCGGCTAGCATGTACATATACACCATGTAACAAGCAAACTCATTTTAAGCATGTTTTAGCCCAAGTTTTGAATTACTAATTATATTCATCATGATTCATTGATCAGTGACACTTTCGACGTGTTCGAAACCTTTTAAAGATTTACAAAAATGTTGATATTGACCTAGTTGACCATAAATAAAAAAATCCGACTAGGCGCGTCATTAGTGACATGATTGATGTACAACACTAAAGATATAGTTTTCGTGAAGTCATCTGAAGGACTATAAACATACCGTGTTGCGTGCAGTAGAGTTCGTCGCCGGCGTCTCCTTCGAGCGTATGAAGGCCGCGCCGACTGCAGCGTCTGCGATCTCTAGGGGGCTCGACCTGGTGACAGCATCGAACCGCTACTGGCAGTCTGTAACGACAATAGGTAAATAAACAAATTAGCTGACATCACACTTTCAAGTTATTAGGGGACAGGGGGCGTATGATAACATTTTCTGCAATTATAAGGAGAAATTTGGGGGGCTATCCTCTGTGATATACAGTGTACTATTTTTTATTTTGTCCATTTATATCCATTTTATGACTAAACATTGTAAACTTTAATTTTCTTTTTCTTCTTCTGCTTCTTCTTTTCTTCTTCTTTTCTTCTTCTTCTTAATTCTTCTGTTCCTCATTTCTTTCTTAGCTTAAAGGCATTGGCTAACTTTGTGAGCAGCTGATTTAAAAAATTCTCAGACTAAGATGAAACATGTGTAGCACTTGTATTGTACTTAGAAACCCTGAAACCAACCATAATTTGAACTGAAAAACTGTTAATAAGACGCAAACGATTTTATTAGTTTCGGTCTCATGAGACAAATAACTAGAGGAGCAGTTTCAACCAGTCCAAAAAGCCGTTGGCTGCACCTCTCTCCCTGTACTATACATGATATGCATACACATACATTGTTTAGGTGAACTCTCTGCACATGCACGCTCCTTATGTCCAGTCTGTGCAACCGACCATTATATTTTCTTCAAACATTGGTTTACATTTTAATATTTAAAAATACTTTCCGTCGACATTAATCTTTAAAACTTTCAGACTGGTATTTTAAAACTATAACTCTTGTGTTTATACCAATGTCAAGTAGCAAAATGAGATTTTAAAAAAAATTATTCTCACAATGTTAGCCTTTTACTTCAATCATTTTATTCTTTTAAAATCTTTTAAATTAAATACAAAGAGTAATAAGCGTGATTTTACTTTTAAATATTTCCTACCAAGAATGGCTGAGAAAATAAAATTGAGCTGGCTCACTAGAAGTGATTATGATCGACTGCCATATGCGTTTAATTCAATATTATAATCTGTGCCAAACAGTCATTTAAAAAGTAGCAATTAATATAGAAATGCACATGCGCACAGCTTAATTAGTTCTCATTTCTCTGGTAACGAACACTTTCCTCTTTGAATGGTTTGTTGTTCAATTTTCTTTCTGAAGTATAAAATGAAATGTAACTCCATTCCTCTTTACTATAGGTTCACAACCTCTCTACATTGATTTTACACCTTTTTATGATTTGAAAATGTGATTAAATCATAGAAATGGCATGTAAAGTGCAAAATACCAATAAAATTCTTCGATGCACTAGTAACCATGGTAACGACATAAATGAGGTTAGAATTACAGAAATACCGACTTAATTTTCTCTTTCTTGCTACCCCAAATCGTACATGCAAAATGAACTTTCAAACGCACCAACTTTTAGTTTGTAAACAGTTATCACCACGCATCACCATTTAAAAAATGCGGATTAAAAACATGCAGAATCCAAGTTCTTTAAACGAATGAGGGTTATGATACACATTTGAATATTTAACATGTTTAAGATACTTAAATTTATCAATAATTTGGAAATATAAATTCAGAGACTATTTTTCCCTACTTAGAAAAAAATGTTACTTTTTCATTCTTACCTCCACGTAAGAGGTTTATAAAGAATAAGTTTTGATGATTGATGAAATCATTAATTTTGTGTTTACCTCGAGGCCACGTATTGACTATTGAAATACTTCCCACTTTTCCCTTAGTTTTGTCCCTCCACTTTTTGGAGATCAGCAAATTCCTCGCATTTGGTAGCAGTAGATAATGTGCATGTAGACTTTTTTTTACATTCGTATGTTTTATTGATTTTCATGATTACACACAAAGCAAATTAAGAAGCAATTAAAATACAAACAAAATAAAATGAAGTAATATAGGAATGAATAAAAATGTCAATAAAAAGATAAATAAAAAAGCAGTTATCATCTCAAACAATATAAATGTGGTAGTTATTACAAAAAACATCTACTGTAGGTGATAGCATCTGAACAGTTTCACCCTAACAAATGCAGTACAACAGTCTTCACAAAAATTTACAAATCAAATTTCCATTTCTTAAAGGGGATGTAGAGTTTTCCTTTTTTCTTGGCCACATAATACTCTGTCTCTTTTGGGGTTGTCATATATGTATTTGAAAGATTCAGATATTTGTCTAATATTCTTGAATTTGCATAGATAAATGAAATATTTTAAAGATAGAAATATAAAGGACAGAAATTTGTCAGATGGAACTCCAAACATTTTCTTGAAATTATCCAAAGTAAAACCATTATCATGTTTTAGAAGAATTACTTGCAATAAATCATACCGCAAAGGGGTTACCATATCACAATCACAAAACAAATGAATTGATTCAGGCATTGTTCCAAAAACTACAGTTTGGTGAATCCTTTCTCTTTATCTTAAACAAAAGTCATTTAAGGCAATGGATTTATGAAAGACCTTAAAATAAAAAGAGCGCAAATGAGTACTGATTGAACACATAAAATTCATATTATGAATCAGATTCCAATTCAAATCTTGTGGTACTCTAATCAAGTGCACTCCATGTGAAATATTTCAACTTTGAACTATTGTATAAAACTAATAATGTATTTTTTTTCACTTACATTTCGTGTTGCCAGCACGCGAATGCATCCAAGGCTGGGGGTGCCTTCCGCTTGCACCTGGAACCCTCGCGGGTAAACCAGGGGCACTTGAGTCCATACTGGTTAGCCATAGTTCACAATGTGAAGAAATAACTAACCAAAGCGATGAAGAAAGTCCACGAAACGAAGCAAAAGCTAGCGTAACCTCCAAGCGACGTGTCTACGACAAAGTCTAGCAGAGTGAGTGGAAAGAGGCACGGTTTGCGATCTTGCACGTAACATTGCACGATATCCTTCAGAGATTTCTCTGAATGGGAAACCTAAAAGATATCACGTGATTACAGCAAGCGAAACCAATCGCGAGCAGAGTAAACATCCGAAACGCGCGAGAACCCGCGCCTCGATTTGTTACCCTTCAGAGGTTTCTTTGAATTGATAATGTGAAAGACATCACGTGGTACGAGCAGACGAATCAATTGCACTGAACTATTTTTGCAGCTGAATTCTTTTAGGTATTACGTCCGAAATTCCAAGCATTAGATGTTACACCCCAACTAACAATTGATGGTTGAATGTAAATAACTTCACAGAAGTTTAACGCCCATATAGGATACATGCCATTATCGCAATGTTGTTCAGTAGACTGCTTACGCATAACATTCCACTAAAAGAATGCTTCAACATAGTAATGAGATCGTTTATGCGACTTCTCTTTATACACCATCAAAGGTTTTTCTTTACTCAAGTCGATATTGTCCATGCATGTTAATTTTGTGCTTGGTCGAACCGTTGACAGGCATGGGGCCTACAAGCTTCCATACAGTGAATGTCTTTGTTTTGCTATAGGTGAATTACGTCAAAAGGATTAACGTTTACAGTATGTCAATACCTTTTGAAAATAATGGGGCTGGGCTATAAGGTATTTATGTGATATTTCTGTGCAAGCTCTAGAGTAAGAGAGACATTTAAACTCGACAAATAAGTATACTTTCAAAATACTTCAGGGAAAATATTTTATTCAAATACAATAAAAACAAATATGAATCTATGTTACACATTATAAAACCTTGCTTTCAAATTATTTCTTCGAATACGAATAAATTCACGAAAGAGATCACTGATAGATATTGTAAAAAGTCAATTTGATTTTTATACAATCTTTTGACGAATGAGCAAACTTGCATTTGACCAGTGAAATTTACAAATGTACAAATGCCAACCAGTGACAACAGGAGTACAATAGGCAGTGAAGGATGAAACATCCATAGATTCGAGAGATGTGAATACATTAATGACATGTCTTGATGAATGCTCCGCTTATTGTTACATCATGATGTTATAATTCCATTGTCCCAGGCCTCTACTGGTGTAATTGTGGG
>CM057171.1:892298-903071 GCA_029962745.1 Echinometra lucunter
GTTAGAGTTTGTTTAAGAAGTTGCCATCATTTGTAACTTTATGGTGTATTGCAGTCATCCCACAGTAGTTGTATTTATGTAACTTGCATTGTGAATGGAAGGGTTAAATCTGGCAGGAATTGCCCAGAGAGTGTTCATACTCAACAAAGGACCCCAATTTCTTTCAACCTAATGCACTAAATATGCAATTACAAACTGCAACTGTGCTAGGAATGTGATGTAAATAATAAATGAGTTTGATACAGGATAACATCTTAAAAGTGATAAAAGTCAAATGGATTAATTCTAACTTGTATTAAATGTTGAAAATATGTATTGCTTCCAGATCTAGATAGACCAAATGATAGATGGTACACAAATAAAAAAAAAATGATAAAAATAGATGATAGATGGTGAAAAAAAAAATCATTGCAAGATGAATCATTAGATGTATAAAATCCCTTTGACAATTTTTCATTTTATAATCTTCCATTTGCAAAGAAATCAGCATTAATTTTCTAGTTTTTGTATGATTGGAAGTGCTTTCCATGAGCCTAAAATGATTGCAACATTATTCTGGACGAAACGGTAAAGTGAAGATAGATAAAAGCAAAAGATAACAAAAAACATGAAATAGAATTAAATAAATCAAATCATGTGAAATCAACTGAAAGATAATAAAAGATAAAATCATAAATAATCAATATCTTATCCTTTTAGAACTTATGCATATGTTTAATGGAGGATTTTGAAATATTTTTTAAAATATAAAAAAACAAATTGAATTAAATAAAAAAGAATATCGAAACAATAAAAATATATATCATTTTCAAGGTTTATTTCAAATGAAAAAAGGAGATGAGTTGAAAAAAGGGCAAAGATAACAAACTCTACATAGCGTGTCATACTATTGATTTCATCTATAGATTCTATACTGTATTCTTCTTTATATCGTACATTCATCAGTGTTCATGAATATTCCCTCCTGTTATATTTCAAGTTTTTACTGATTTTTTTCCTTAAATCTGAATACCACTTTTGTTTTCTTTTAGGATATCTAAAATTCTCTCTTTACTCTTTGAAGCAATCGTTTTCATTACCCAATATTGTATTTATTCGCAAACTAAGCATTTTCTTTTTTTTATCGATCATGCAGATAGTCATTCCTCCTTCATTCTTTCGAATACCATTTCCGTTTTCTGATAGGGTGATTAAAACTCTCTTAATACCTCTTCATAGGCACATTGCATTACCTAGTTATGGATAAATTCTTTTCATTTGATTAGTATTTTATGGAAGAAATCAAATCTAGACTTAATGCTGCAAATGGCAGTTGTAAATGAATCAATCTGCCACACAGCAATATGACTCTCCAAATGTTACATTATTGCAAATAAAAACACAAAATGAATAATAAGTAAGAAATGAATTTTTAAAAAATAGAATAAAAGAAATGAATCGATTCAACTTAAGTCTTAATTCCAATGAATAACAAGAGATTGATTGAAAAGGGGGCAAAAATAGCAACTCTGTATGTTGTACTTTTAATTTCATGTATAGATTCTACACTGTAATTTTTCACCTGTATATCATATTTTAGGTTCCATTTATGAATATTCTTCTCACTTGTATTATTCAGGGTTTTTACTGATTTTTCATCTGAATATCACTCCTGTTTTCTGGATCCAAAACTCGCTCTTCAGTCTTTTGAAACAACTATTTTCATTATCCAATATATGATGTCTTTACAAACTAAGCAACTTGTATCGATGGTCATTCAAAACTTGGTGGGACACTACTTTTCTTATCTTTTTTGTTTGTTTGTTTTGTTTTGTTTTGTTTTTTTTGGGGGGGGGGGTTGCTAGATGTTTACCTGGCTAAATGAAACTTTTATTTTCAGATATTTCACAAAATTTTCCCAAATTCGATGGAATTACGGAATCTCCATTAATCAGATACAGTTTAGGCCTACAATATCCTCTTCCCCTCTCCCTTCCCCTCTCCCTCCTCCTCTCCCACCCCTCTCTCTTTCGCCCTCTCTCTCTCTCTCTCTCTCCCTTTCCCCTCTCTCCCTCTTTCTATCAAGAATTCTTAAATCTTTGTAAGCTGATTGTGACATGTATTTGAGTAGTGTACATCAGATTTCTAGAATCATTGTCTTTCTCCCTCTCCTGTGTTGTATTTCTCAACCCTTCTAAGTGTTGCGAACCAGCTATACTGTTCCTTTGTAATCATTGTTTTGCCCCTCTGATATTCAGTGCACCTGTTATGCATGATGGCATCTAGGCAGATATATATCTTTATGCATATATCCTTGCTATGTCATTTAAATACCCGATGCTCTTAGTTGTTTAGAGGAATACTTCAGAAGTCAACAGAAATTTGTAAAATACTTTAATGCGTAGAGCTGCAGCTATTCGTGTATACTGAGTCAATCATGGTTAGTCACAGCAGTACCCTTCCCTCCATTGCAGCAAGGATTTTGTTTACAAGAATAAGCAGTATAGACAACTCTTTTGCTCTCAAATCTTTTCTTTTCATGTTTTTCTTTCTATTTTCACCTCTTCCATTCACTTTCTCTACTTCTCTTTCTTTTTTTATTCTATCATTTTATGTCATTTTACACTATCTATCCCTACGTTATTCCTTCCCTATCAATCCTTTCACCTATCATCCGACCCTTCCTCTCACCCATCCTCTCACCCATCCTTTCTCCCATCCTCTCACCCATCCTCTCTCTTATCCTCTCTCCCATCCTCTCACCCATCCTCCTATCCTCTCATCACTCCTCTCATCCATCCTTTCACCCATCCTCTCACCCATCCTCGCACTCATCCTCTCACCCATCCTCTCTTTCCTCTCACCCATCCTCTCACCCATCTTCTCACCCATCCTCTCATCCATCCTCTCATCCATCCTCTCATCCATCCTCTCATCCATCCTCTCATCCATCCTCTCGGCCATCCTCTCACCCATCCTCTCTATCTCACTCATCCTCTCATCCATCCTCTCATCAATCCTCTCACCCATCCTCTCTATCTCACTCATCCTCTCATCCATCCTCTCATCCATCCTCTCATCCATCCTCTCACCCATCCTCTCTATCTCACTCATCCTCTCATCCATCCTCTCATCCATCCTCTCATCCATCCTCTCACCCATTCTCTCATCCATCGTCTCACCCATCTTCTCATCTATCCTCTCATCCATACTCTCATACATCCTCTAACCTATCCCCTCACCCATCCTTCCGCCCATCCTCTCATGCATCCTCTCACCCATCCCCCACCCATCCTCTCATCCTCTAACCCATCCTCTCACTCATCCTCTCACTCATTCTCTCATTCATCCTCCCACCCATCCTCTCACCCATCCCCTCACCCACCCTCTCACCCATCCTCTCATCTATCCTTTCATCCATCTTCTTGACAATCCTCTCACCCATCCTCTCACTCATCCTCTCACCCATCCTCTCACCCATCCTCTCACCCATCCTCTCACCCATCCTCTCACCCATCTTCTCACCCATCTTCTCACCCATCTTCTCACCCATCCTCTCACCCACCCTCTCACCCATCCTCTCATGTATCCTCTCATCTATCCTTTCATCCATCTTCTTACCAATCCTCTCACCCATCCTGTCACTCATCCTCTCACCCATCTTCTCACCCATCCTCTCACCCATCTTCTTACCCATCTTCTCACCCATCCTCTAATCCTTTCACCCATCCTCTCACTCATCCTTTCACCCATCTTCTTACCCATCCTCTCACCCATCCTCTCACCCATCTTCTTACCCATCCTCTCACCCATCTTCTTACCCATCCTCTCACCCATCCTCTCACCAATCCTCTCACCCATCTTCTCACCCATCCTCTCATCCTCTCACCCATCCTGTCACCCAGCCTCTCACCCATCCTCTCACTTATCCTCTCACCCATCCTCTCACCCATCTTACCCATCTTCTCATCCATCTTTTTACCAGTCCTCTCACTCACCCATTTTCCTATACTCTTCTTCATGTACCCTTTTTCTCATTTCCATCATAATCTGCCTCCTTGCTTTTTGTATTGACTCTATTTACATTTGCTTATTTGAATGCGATCGTCATTTTTAAAAGAAATTTGTCTCTTTAGAATCTCTCATCTTAGATTTTTCTATTGGCATTTTCTCCCCATGCCGAGATTCTCATGTGAATACCGTTTATATTCAATGGAGCAATTGATACTTCCCTATCCCCCTGATAATGTTGTTAATGAATACTTATTTTGAATAATTCTATGATTAAATTGAAGATTCGTTTCAACTATGACTTATAAAATAAGAGTTTTTTGTTTCAGGCAGGAATTCTTATTATTCTCTTCACATTCATGACACGTCAGATCTAGATTTGCTTATTGTATTATGAATAGTAACAAAAACTGGAAAACATTGATTCACCTAATGGAGACCCTTTCCATCTGACATCCATGGAAAAAAACGGAAAAGGTCTGCTTTATTTCTGTGCCTTTTTATTCATCTCGTATGGTGAACCTTTTTCAAAAATAAATTGCCTGTATGATACTTGATATCCATTTCTTTTTTCTTTTTTTTTTTTGGGGGGGGGGGGTGTTTGTACTTCGACAAATGTTTTGGTTGAGGTTATGTTTAGGCATCTTATACGATCCGTTTGCAATCCGATTTTGGAAAAAATGTTATAGCATTTGATATGAACATTCAAACATGTGAAATCTTAATGATCAAAGTTTCGAATAGTCGTATGAATCCAAAAATTGAAATTCCGGGCTATTGCGAGCCTCCCTGTAGGAATAAAAGCGAACTCAATTCCGAATCGTAATGACGTCATAGCAATCTTGCGATAGGCTACGATTTGAAGCTGATTTGGCCTTTACTCCAACCACAAGGCTTGCAGTTAACCAAAATTTCGATTTTAATATTCCTACCATTATTCTGAACTTCAAATAAGATAATTTTACTTATTTAAACTTTCATATATAATGCTAAATGCCATCTGTTCGAAAATCAGGTCGCAGTTGGATCGTATAGTGTGCGGCGAGCTTTTAATTAGTGGAAAGGTGTGTCAAAAAAAAAAAGACTCATTTAAAATGCAAACAATACAGACAAGATTACGCAGTTTGCACTCTTTCTGTGTCTTTTCATGCCACTGTACGGTTCACTATCAAAGTTATTTTTGCATAGTGTTTGATCAAAGTTGATGATCAATAGTATATGACAGCGGAGCAATTTTCTTTGGAGCATGCGTTCTGCCTCTGATTTTTCCCTATTTAAAGGTAGTAGTAGCCCACATTTTGCACAGCATTGTTTCAGAATTTGAAGATAAGCCAATTTCAATTTTATTATGTTATCAAATTTACAACAATATTTCAAAGAATAAGTGAAAATAAATGGTTTTACTCTTAAAGCGTCAGGACAGGAAGATGCCTTTACAAAACAAAGAAAATAAAAGAAAATTTGTGTTAAATATTTCCTTCTCAATCCTAAACAGGAACGTAATGGGATCTAAAACTTTACGAGTGTTTCTGTGGCTTAAAGCAATCTAAAGTAAAACTTTTGTGCGGATTGGATGCCACTTGCAAATGTAGGCTACAACCTTTGAAGCAAAATTAGAATAAACATTTATATTTGTACTGTCAAAGATAAGACCTTTTTTCCCATTAATCTGTTTTTAGATAGGCAAAGTTTATTTGTGTAAGACATGTAAGATTCACTCTCTAACTTTTGCTCAAGTATTGTACGTCAGATTCAGGGTAGGAGATATACATCCTCTTTTCTTTATATTCCTGATATTTCATATTATTTATGTTGTTAGAATGTCGAAATGGTGGTTGTGGTTTGTAGTGTAGCTTAGCTATGATTCCTGTCTGGGAGACGGTGACCTGTGAATAATGTACCCACGGGGCTTTGTCCCTTAAACTGTGGGTGAACGGCACGCCCAGTCAGATGGTGATTTTCTATTTTTTTTTTTTTTTTTTAGGATTAAGCATAGATTTTACTTGTATTCCATGACCACCATAGGTATCATGTATTAATCATTACTGGTATACTTGTGTGTGTATATCTTGTAATTTTTAGGATTTCAATATTTACTTCCAGTTGTTTCCATAAGTTCTGGAAACATCATATTCATTTTTTTACTCTATAAACGTTTGATTATCCATACTCATTGAGAGATTCTAAGCATTTTTTCCGTTTCTTTGGATAGTTTATTTGAAAGACTTGTTCACGTTTGCAACAGAAATGAATAAATAAAAAGATGATAAAAGCAAGATTTTTAAAGGAAACCATAACCCGCAAGTCAAGTACTTATATCAAAATAAGACAGAAGAAAGCAGATCGGCGAAAAATTTAACTAAATCGGACACTAAATAAAATTATGCCTATATGATTTTTTTTCTTCTGTTTTTGACACTATCATAGTCATGATAGCTATTGGTGATATATTTGCGGACAACTCGCAATATGTTTTGTACCCCAAATTTCACATATTTTTCATTTTCTTGAAAAACACAAGTTTTCCTTGCCTTTATTTTGCATATTTTGTGGAGAAAACACTTGACACATTCTTTGTTGAGTTTGGCTCCACAAAATATGCAAATCTTGAGCAAATTAAAATGTTTATAGCAAAACTTTTTTGTTTCTTGTGTGTACAAAATATATTGAGAGTTGTCCACAGACGGATCATTATTATAAATATGGTAGTGTAAAGATAATTATGGAAATCTCCTATAGCCATAAATTATTTCTTATTCAGTTTCCGATTTCGTTCATATTTTTTATTGATCTGTTTGATTCCGTCTAAGCCTTGATTTAAAATTTGTCTCACCTATTTCCCCTTGCCATTTATTTAGTACACAAAACAACTACCTTTGGTTTGTTTCTATTACCACGGCTAAGTGAGGCATGTGTGAACAAGCCATAAAATGGAGTGAATATGAATATCAGGGTAAATAGAACATGATTGTAAAAGTCTTTTTGTAAGTGACACACCTTTCTTTCAGTGAAGAAATATGATTTTTTTTCCCTGAAAACAAAACCACAGGTTTAACTTTTCTTTTTTGTTTATTATAGTATCACTAAACTGAAAAGGTTTGTTAAACCTGAGGTTTTGCTTGTTTCTTTCCTTTAAAAAACGAAAAAAAAAAGGTTCCCTTTTCCCTATTCACCCTGCAAAAGTTGTTGCCTTTGTGTAATTTGATTAACAAGCATTTATCACAATGGAATTTAGATTTACATCTATAGAAAAGATTCGAAATGAAAGTTAATCTATGGTACTTTTTACAATTATTTTTCAAGTCTAAGTTTGATTTTTTATGACTCTACCTATACTAGGGTGAATGGGAGCTATAAGGGTGAATAGAAGAAATAAAATGGGGAAAGTTTTTTTTTTTTTTTTTTTTTTTTTTTGGGGGGGGAGGGTCTATTAAGGAAAGGTGCAGGCTATTTTCATTCCTATTTCACATAAATATGAAGAAGATCTAGATTGTTTCTGTTCATTTTCTCGAATTCAAAGCAAGAAATATTTCTATTTTTTACCTGTTAAATGTGGATGCATGAATACTGTAATCCTAGAGAAGATGAAAATTGGCTCAGAATGTGAAGAAAAAACAAATGATTTAAATTTTATCAAACAGACTGTTAAAGACACAATACAAGCGGTATTCACAAGTTATAAACAAAGTTATGCCCCCCCCCCCGAATGAAAATTAATAAAAAATCATTAAATTTAAAAGTGATTTGTAAATACAGGATTGTTGCAGACTCTTTTCATTTCATTCATCATGAATACACGAGTGATAAATTCTGCACAATCCTGTATTAATTAATCTACCTTTTAACGTTTTATTTATTTATTTGCGGGGGGGGGGGGGGTTAACTTGCGAATACCGCTTGTTAGACATAATTCACCTTGGAATGATGACCCCTTATAATTTCATTCATCATGAACACATGAATGAAAAGAGCCTGCCATAACCCTGGGATTGTTTGGGGGATGTAAAATTATGCTTTTAGAACCTTGAATATCGACTATTGACATATCAGTGCCCCATCTTGTAATCATTTGCAATTCATTCAAATTAAATGCAACTTACTATTAATCCATCCATTTCCTTTTCGTACAGGGATACGATTGATATCAAGTCGCAATCCCATCAAATGGATGGCAACTTGAAATCAACCACATCTACTGTCTCATTAGTACAGAGCTGTGATTGATTTCAAGTCGCATTCCATCAAATGGATCGCAACTTGAAATCTTTCTCACTTCCTGTCCCATTTGAACAGAGTTGTGATTTCATTTGGTTAATTCAAATTGCAACTCTTTATAAGATAGGGTCCAGATTCATCATATGAGTTTAGTGGGGTTTTTTTTTTTATTATTTCTTTATTTTTTTTTTTTACTCTTGTACAGAGAGTTAAGATAATTAAACTGTTGTTGTTTGAATACAAGAAATGGGAAAGCATTATTTGTGATTAAATATGTCACCATCAGCATCACTACAACACCAACCTTGTCTCGATACATTTCAGTCATGTTGCTCAAGAGAATCAAAAGGTTAAATTGTGTGTCATTTACACTCAGGCTTGTCTGCAATTCTTATACATGTATCTACTCCATTTGGAGTGCAAGTATAGCCCACCAATCACTGTGTGACACGAGGGCAACATCTTTGAAGCTATTGGATAGTATCACAATAAAGGACTTCTACTGAACGTTGCAGTTTCATCTACTTAGTGGAAGAATTTTCCATCGCTTCCTGTATTTTCCCGCCATCCTGTTATATTTCATCCTTTCTTCAACCTTGACGATATACTCATCTGATCTTAGTGGTCACCCATGCTATGCATGTGCAAATTACGAGATCCATGAACTGACTTCTACTTTTCCAGGAGAAGCCTGCCATGCAATCATTTGTTATCATCAGTTTGCCAGGAATTCAAGACTCTGCCTTCTTCAAGACAACTCTTTTTTTAGGGGGTGGGGGCATCAGTTGTCGAACTGGTTTCTAGTGATCATGATATTTAGTGTAGGCAGTGCCTGGCTGGGAGATGGTGACCTGTGAATGATGTACCCACCGGGCCCTGTCCCTTAAACTGTGGGTGAACGGCACGCCCAGTCAGGTGTAGTTATTTTATTGATTTTATTTTTTTAGGGTTTAGCATAGGTTTCTATGGCTTCCATGACCAATAGAAATATCTAAATCTTCAAAATTTATATGTATGAATTCTAGGTTCTGTGTGCCAAGGTTAGCAGTTTATTTGTAAATGTTCTCGAGTATTAGCTGTGGGCTATACCTTTTATACTTTTAAGGTTTTTTTTTTTTTATCCATCTCTGTATAATCATAAAAAATCATATTCAAAATGAGCTACTCATGCATGACTGATTACAATTCATCAAATCTAGACTTGCTTGTTTGAATATTGTACCTTAAAAGGGAGTGAATAAGAACAGAATCTGAAGTGCTATTTTTTTTCTATTTTTTGATTTCAATGTTCTTTTTTTTTTTTCTTTTTCACACAGGAGTGATGCAGACTTTTCATGAATATGTATATGGCAATTTTCCGCAATAATCCTAGTCTAGATTCTGGACTCTTTTTATGAAGTTTTTATATTCCCCGAAACAGCTGCTAAACTCACTGTACGCGTCAAGTCGAGTGATGGCGCGATCCCGAGAACCTCAGAGAACCTGTCCACTCCGGGCGGACAGGTTCTCCAGAGGTTCTCGGGATCGCGCCATCACTCGACTTGACGTGTACAGTGAGTTTGGCAGCTGTTTCGGGGAATGTAAAAACTTCATAAAAAGAGTCCAGATTCTAGACTACAATAATCCAGGAGTTTTTTTTTCTAGCGATACTCAATTTTGCTCATATTCACCCCATTTTATGGTTTCTTTTTTTTTTCTACTTTATCTTTATTCCTCACTTCTGTCTCTTGTTTGTGAAGTGTATATAATGTTCAAATAATCATTCACTTTCCTCTTCTTTCCCCTCTTCTTTCTCGCCGACCATCTCTCTGATTATATCAATTACAACTCACTCAAGTCTAGATTTGCATCCCATAAGATTAGGTAAATAGAGAATATTAGGACTTATACTTTAAAAGGGCCTTTCTTGCCCTTCTAACTATTTTCTATATATTTAAATCAGATTGAGTGGAAGAATGATATGTTTTTCTCTTTGAAAACCAGATATGTTGGTACCATTTTGCTTGTTTTATATTCACTCCATATTACAGTAAAAGTTTTTTGATAATCATTTTTTCCAGGAACAGTGGAGTTATTTTTCCTTTTGCATTTTGAATGAAAAATGGAAACTAACTGCATCATTCCTGGGTTCATTTTTTAAAATCTCATTTATTTTTTTGATTTCATTTTACTACTATTTTTTTATTTTTGTTTTTATTTGATATTTTTTATTTTTTTAAAAATATAATATTTGCATTTTTATTTTTATTATATATTCTGGGCCGGTTGTGATAGATGGAATGGACAAGACGAATGTAAAACATAAAACCATGGAGATGGAACTATTTCTGATATTTCAGGCATAGCCCTTTGTCAAGAAATGACAAAATTTATTGAGCGTCAACATGATCATACCAAAAGCAAACAAAAACACGTCATTTTTGACAAAGGGCTATGCCTGAAATATTGGAAATATTTTCATCTCCACGGTTTTTGTTTTACATTCATCGTGATATATATGTATATATAGATATTTATTTTTATATATATATATATACATATATATATATATACATACATATATATATA